>JANHFX010026774.1:0-43636 GCA_027560015.1 Chloroceryle amazona | reverse complement strand
GTGTCAGGTGCAGATGGACTGCACGGTTATTGGGCGGTAGCCGTGTGCTTTCGGAACCAGGTTGCTACGCCTTTAAATTGCAACAAAAAAGTCTGCATTTTTCAACCTTATTGGTAGCCTGATGATTGGTAGCTGTACTCCCCTGCTTATCTTCTATTCTACTTCAGCAGTTTTAACAGGTGTATGTGGATCATGAGTTGGCTGCTTTCCATGTGTTCTGGTCATGCTTAAGAAGGTGTTCTGCTATCTACAACATTTTGTTTTCTACTGCAGAAATAGGATTGTATTTTCCATTAAAAATAATTTTGGCCTTAGAAAGATTCACCTAGAAAGCAGCATCAAAAGAGCTGTACAGGCTGGCCTTCAACTACCAAAAGATGGAAATTCACGTTTAAAAATAAAACCTGTGAAACCTGAGATCAGCAGTGCTCTCTCTGGGTAGTCTTAAGGCAAGGACAAAGTGTAAGCAGGCAGCAGGGCTTTGATTTTCATTTGTGCTGTCTAGTTTGTTTCAGTCAGCAAAGTAATATTCTTTTCATTAAATATTTAATTTGTATATTCCATGTTTAATTGTAATTTTTTTTAACTTGATTAAAAAATCTTCTATACTTGGGGCCATTACGATTGTACTATCATTTTGTGCTAAATCTGCTTTTTCTCTCTCTTTTTCTGTTTCTTTCTTCCTCTTCCTTCTTTTCTTTGCCTTTCTTTTCCTTCCTTTCCTCTTCCTTTTGTTTCTTTCTTCCATCCTTCCCTCTGCCTTTTACTTTGCACCTCTCTTTCTTCCCCATGTCTTCTTACTCTCTCTTTCTTATTCTCCCCCTTCCCCTTCATTTGCTGCCCACTCCTCTTCACAGTTAATAGGCCTCTGTATGTCCAAAGACTGTTTGAATCGAAGTATTTAAAAATACATATTTTAGGAAGGCTCTTTCCTCTTTCTTTTCCTGTCTATTTTATTTTTCTCTTACCTCTGGTGAAGTTACCTAACCCTTGACTTGGACTTCATAGATAAAGACTTTTTAAAGGTAACAAGGGTAAGGAGAAAATCCTTAAGAAACACTTGATGTCATCTCTCAATGCCAACAGTCCTTTGTTACAAAAGAAAAACAGACAAGAAAAAAAATGGAGCCCAACAGGATATTAGGGCTAACCTAATTTATTTATTACAGCTTGAATTTCTGTCTTCGTGACCTTCTAATTTGTTCTGGCTTCATCAACATCAGTAATTCACAGAAGAAAGCAGATACAAAGGTGATTTTTATTAGTCATTTGGTGAATCTGTGAATGGCTGTGCCTGTCAAAGGCTCCTTTTCATTCATAGTAGTAATAATTTCTTCTGCATTAAGAAGTCCATTTGTATAAATGGAGGTCATTAAAGCTCCTATGAGAGCCCAGTGGAGTAGATTTGGATGAATTCCACTTGGATATGTTGCTATTTCCCATGTCAGATGGGGAATATTATTTCTGAAAAATGTTTACATCACTGGAGGTAAGGGAAGAAGGATGGTATTGCCATACATTCTCCAAGGTTTCACAGAGCTCTAATAAGGATTTAGTTTTTGCACTCTATGTCATATTCATACCATAAATAAATAAATCCCCTATCTTTTTCTTCACAGAATTTTCAGATGCAATTCAGTGCAATGTTTGTAGGAAGTTCTTTAAAATACTCAGCCTGAGACCAAAAGAAAAAAAAAAAGATATTTTAGGTTATTGTCATGTCTTCCTACTTCAGAGCTGGAAATATCTTCAGCATCTTTTATGTATTTTTGAAGGACCTATCTTATCACAAACTCCTCAGTTTTTGGGAGAACCGTCTCAGATTCTGTAACTTGGAAATCCTTCCCAGATGGATGTTGAGCTTTCTAAGTGGTATAAAATATTCCAAATCTTTGTCCTGTCATGAAGATGGTTTGGAGTAACACCATCCATGATAATCTTTTTTTGAGTGTAAATGACAATAAATTTGACTGAAGATGTAACTGGGAAATAAAAAGATTTTTCATGTGTCTGAAAGATATCCTGATAGTTATGGAGGAGAGATGTGAAGCAAATACATGTATTCAGATTTCTTTAAATAGTGCCTTCTCTCTTTAATAACTAATCATACCAATGCATATTTTAGTGTCCCAGAAAGGTCATATATAAAAATATTGTTATTCATGTTCATCATTCCAGTGCCTGAAGACAATGTCAGTTCCAAAGAGCTTGCCATTTAAGTAAATAAGACAGACACAGAATAGGGAATAACATATACTAACATAATTGTCTCGTAATCCTATAAAACTATGCCTTATGGGATGTTGTAGATGACTGTTGCTAATTAAGACTCTCTATACTTGACAGATAGACTGACAAAATACTGAGTCTTCAAATCTCAATGTTTCATTACTCCTCCTCTGTACCCACTGATAACTGCTTACTTTTTCTACATTCTCTTCCTCGAAGAGGAGAGAGGATCAAAACTGCTTTTATCTCTGTTGTTGTCAAATGGAATGACACAGAAATCAAAGAAAAGGTGAGTTTCAATAAGGCTTAGGCTCATAAATTACTTTGATCAAGTCCTTCTTGGCTATTCCTCAGTCTCATGCTGACTGATAAGTATGCCTTAACATCTCCTTTGGGGCTGAATCAACTGAATTCAGAAATTTAGGTTTACTGGTGAAATCTGAAGATTTTTTTTCAAATTATGGGGGAGAGGGTCCACTGTCTAGAAAAGTGATTCAAACAGACTATTTTTAAATGCAAAGAAACAGCTCATAAAATTGCTTTTAATAATTACACAGTTGTTCGTGTTTGATTCACTGTGTTTTGATTTCACTTTACAACAAAAATTTCCTCTAACTTCCTCTAACTTCTGTTGATATTAGCATCTGGGCATAATATTTTTGTTTAAATATTAAACTTATTAATGAATTAATACTGTTTAAATAAAGTATAGTACCTCAATAGCATTAAATTATCACTCTCCTATGCAATTCCAAACTTTTTTAGGAGTGAAGCATACTCTCTTGGGCAATTGAAGGTTTTAGCTAATGTTCCTGTGCTTATTGGATTCAGTGCCAGGGAACAGTTCTGCACTTGTTTAATTGGCTAATATAAGTATGACCAATGTGAGCTAACCTATGATTTCAATGCACATACAGTGGTGCAGTGTAAGGTGGAACTAGATAGTTAGCTTTATTCTAAGGTCTACTGTTATTCATCTTCTTATAGTAAAGATGCCCAAACTTGCAAGTTCCTGGAGCAGGTCTGACAGACAAAAAAACAGGCCTGACATACAAATACACCACAACGATTCAGTTTTTCAAAACACAGCTGTCAGTGTCTAATTTCTGCATAGTAGCTAAGTGTCTGGAGCAGTCTGACAGCACAAGAATGAGCTCTAGATTTCTTCAAGCTCATATTTTCACTCCATTAAATATTTCCAAATAAGTGTGTGTGAAATCTCTGAATGAGTCTACTGAGGATGACCTATTGTGAATGTAAGAATGATTATCAGAATCCAGAAAACAAACAGACAACAACAAAAGCAATAAACAAACAAACAAAACCACAGTCTATAGTTTGGAGGAAAATATAACCCAAAGCTAACCAGGAACACTGAATAAGGTGCTTGTAACCCATAAAAGGACAAGTGTTCAGACATGTCTTGTTCATAAATTATTATTTCTGGGAATCATCTGGATCAGCATAACTGTATGATGTGCCTTTCTACTGACTACAGCAAAAATAAGTAGCTAATTCTAACACCTTATGTTATTCTGTAGGGATGAAGGTTTCAGTTCTCAGTGTATTATGATACTCTGATTCTGGGAACAATTCATTTGGTCATCTTGGCCACTCAGCTTAGGACCTCTGTAGAGTCAATAGAGAAATAATTACTCTTAAGGTGCATTTATCTCAGCTTGTCTGCATTTACTTGTTCAGAAGATTCACACCTCCAGCTATGACATTTCTTTTTACTATTTCTAAGGGAAATCTAGATTAAATTTAACCATTTAAATTTTACATATTTTAAGTGTCGTGAATCCCATTCTCTGAACATGACTACAGTTATCTAAAAATGTGACTTTAAAGGTGAAAATACATTTTTTTTAACCTTCTGTGGCTATTTGGAAGATATAAACTATGAACACATTGGATTAGCTGGCTCATTTTCTGTAACTATGGATATTCCTTCAGCCTTCAAAAAAGGTTCAGATTTTTTAATTACTCATAATGAAGCAACGTATCAGTGGAAATTCCTGTTAGATTAAGTTGCTTACATTTCAGGAGAACTGGGGTTGTTTTGTGATCTGAAAGTTGATTACTGAAACTGGGTAATACCTTCCCTTAGCTTAGTAATAGCTTATTTATTTGTAAACACCTGTGATTTTATAGTTTCCATCACCTTCATTAATAAAGCAGGTACTTAAAAACACCCTTAATGCACTCTAGGATGTGTAAAAACTAGCACAAAATAAAAATATACTTAAGAGCGATTTGCTTCTTGTGTTTTCTTTACTACTAAATCAGAGAAACAAACTTTCTAATCTCCCCATTCATATTGTCTTGTTCTTTGGTGGTATTAAAAGCTGCAGATCATGACAACAGAATTACTTCTATGGAGAAAAAAATGGACAGTGAAAATATATTTTCAGAAGAGGAACTTAAAAGTCATCTCAGAATCAGTTTCATATATCAGAGCTTAGAATTATAAACACAATAGTTTATTTAAAGTATTGTAATGAATATTTAGTATAATAACCAACACAGGACAACCTTAGCATAAATTAAGTGATTAACTGGAATTTCTTATTACTGTTTTTGTCTTCTTGTTGAGCAACAGAAAATTGCCTGTAGAAGTACAGAAAAGTAAGAGAAGCACAGCAGGATTCCCAGAGGTGGAAGCTTTTCCTCTCATTACCACTTTGTCCCATTCTTTACAATTACACTTTGTCCAAAATGTTGGCATGTAAGCCTATCTGTTTTGATAGCCTTATTTCAAACTTGAGTTACTGGTGATGTTACTAGCCAATTCTCTCAAGCCCTATGGAGTGATAAGACTAATAGGAGGGAATGATGAATGAATGAAGAGGCCAGACTCTAGACTAATTATAAATTTTTTTAAAAAAAAAAAAGTGAAAGGGAAGTAGTTCTTTGCCATGGGGGAAGGAAAGAAATATGAACATTTTTGGATTATGCAGCTCAGATGACTTAAGGCAATTTATAACCAACTACCAAAATAGAATATGCTGTCAGCAAACAGAAAAAAGTAGAAGTTACGGTAACTGAAAACAGGTTTGTCAATGTATCTTCCACAATTTAGTAGGGTAATAAAATGAACATGCTAAACTATATAGTATTCAGAAATATGGGTAAAACAAAATTGGGAGTATGCTACTACTGTAATAATGCAAAGAAATGTAAATCTCTCTTAAGCAAAATTGTGTTTACCAGGTTAACTCCCTGCCCCTTTTTTTTAAAAACACAGAGATTTGAGAACAAATGCATCTGGGGTTGACATTGAAAGCCACAAAGGAAGGGGCCCCTTTGCATTTTATCTTTATGGAATCATAGCATTTTCATTGCCTAGCACTCCTTCAGTCATGTCATAATGTTCAGTCATCAAATGTCTGCAGAAATTATTTTGTTTTGATGTAGGTCTTCCATAGCTATGCTTGTTTGTGCAGTGAGGGACTTCATAAGTTTAACTGGATCAATGGGTTTTCAAGGGTCCTCCAGAGAATAAATATCCTGATGCTGTTGACAAAAAAGAGGAGTACATTCCAATTCAGTTTTGATCAAAATTCTTGGTGCCAGGAAACACTGTGTAGTGTAGTCAGTTGTCTTCTAAATGAAATGAAGCACAGATGAGATCTCTTGTTGAACCTTGTATGAGGACATAGAATATGTGCAGATGAAGCTCAAATTCATAACACTTTTTATAAGAGAAGAGGTATTATCTTTTATAAATTGTCTTATTTCTAGTACCAACAGTAATATTTACCCACTTAAAAGTTGCTTCACAGTACTGCTTGGATAAAGCATACTTCATCACTCATTCAAGTCTGAATTTGTAGTATTGTTATAAGCTGGTAAAGATTTCCTTTTTATTTATTTATTTTTTATTCAGCCTGAAAGTCACTTCACTTCACCAGTGAAAAATAAAAATAGTTCACTGTGGGATTTTCAAAAATACCTGAACATGAATACCTGGACATAGCTAGTCCTGTCTCAGTGACAGATTTAAGAATACCTAGTTTAAGGCTACCAGATTTAAGGTTACAGCACCTAATAAAACATTAAGGACAGAGAAAAGTTGTGTATATGTGGGTGGCACACATACTGGGAAAGCATCCTTCTTGAATATAGTGTCACTGTAGGTTTTAGATATTAATAGTAAATGTCAGCAGCTTGGACTAAGCCTGGATTTGGTATTGACACTTTATGGTATGTATTCAGAGAAAGGAGACAGTCCTTCATAAGTTTCCATGGTAATAGGTGGTGTGGAAAAAGCCTCACCTAGACAAATGAAAGCAGAGTCAGGGTGTGATTCATCTGACTCACTATAGTATTCCAGAGCCATCCAAGATACATAAGGTACTCCTCTTAATCTCCAGCTGCTATGTCAGAAAGGCGTGGGATTCCTATGTATTCTGTCTCTCAGCTCCACATTTATATTTGAGTATCTCATATCATATGAAATAACGTATATTTAGGCAAATTATTCATTCCATCAAAGTCTTTACTTCTTCTATATTATAGATCTAGGTATGCCTCTTTCTTTCTTTTTAGCTCAGCATCTGTCTTCACCATGAATGTCTTTCTGAAATATTGTGCTTTCTTCAGCATCTCCTGTTGCTTTTCAGTTGGAAGACTTGCACCTCTGTGAAGACCAAGATTCTAAATTTCTTTACACCAAACACTTTATACCTACGTAACTGTGGACATTACTACCTGTCATGGTTTAGGGTCAGGCAGCCCCTTAGTCTCTCTGTTAACCCCACCTCCCTCCCCAAAGGGGAAGAGGAAGGGAATAAGGGAGAGAGACTGAGTGATTAGAAAAGGAAACTAGAACAGCTTTAATGAAAATAATTATAATACAAATGAAATATATACAAATATATACAAAACCAGTATTGAACCCAACCCTCCCTCATGGTAGTTACATCACCATCACCACTGATGCTGTGGACCAGGACCTGTGTTCAGAAGCTGGATCCTAGTACTGGATTTAGGAACACATGGATTGGGGTTGAAGGCAGAACAGACAGAGTCTTTCTCAGATGGTCTGAGGAAGAAACTGAGAGAGGGCCTGAGCCAAGCTCAGCTAAGCTGGCAAAGCAGTCCAAGAGGCAAAAAGAGGGAGTGAGAAGAGAGGAGAGGAGCTAGAGATCTTAAAGATCCCTCAGATATACACCGAATTTCATGTATATGGGATGGAATCCCCTGTTGGTCATTTTAGGGTCACCTGTCCTGTCCGGTCCTCCCTGCAGGTGCAGCCTTTCACTTTCCTGCACCCCCCAATGTGGTGCACAAGATCCAGCAGTGGCCTTGGTCTGCACACCAACCCTCGGTAGTAACTCTAACCATGGGGTGTTATCACTGCCAGCAGCAGATACTGTCTGTGAAAACAGGCTGCCAACTTCAGAAAGTGCAGTTAATTAGAAGAACTGAGCTGAAAAAGAACCTTCACTGAACAAAATTACTTCTGTTCTCACTCGAACCAGGACACTACCAAACAATGCTTTGAAGCTACACCTCTGGCATCTTTTTGGTAATCAGTCCACAAAACTGTTGCCCTCAGAGGTGAATCTAGAGAACAGCTAAAACTCTAAGTGAATATGGCATAAGTTATTTCTTTTGTACAGCTCATGAATTTTAAATATGCTTTGTGCATGCTTACATGGTGAGCTTACACTGGATTTGAGAGTGTGTAATATACACACATTCCTTTCCTCCTCCTGGTTCTTGTTACCACCCCTCCTATTCCACCAGCTGTCAGCATAATTTGTAGACTGTTTCACTGGTTAAGCACACTAACATAAATCATATACATTTCCATGTTTTTAATATGAGGAAAGTAGAACATGGATATTACTATACTGAAGACATTGTAGGGGAGGGAAAAAACACATTTTTTTAGTGATGGTAAAACAAAAAGCACAAACACTCCAGGATTCCTGACTTCTTCAATTGAAACCTGTAATTTTAGTGAGTTTTGGTTAGGGTTACAGATGAAATGTGGACTCTGATATAGTTATTTACATACGAGCTTCTCTAACTCTTATGATAATACATGAATGAAGGAATCCTATCACTGGCAGGTGTTCTACATGGGCCTTGTTATACATGCATGTGACACTACATCCATGTCTAACAATTTGTCCTGCCAGTCAAAAATCTTGTCAAATATTGATCTGACATCAGATTCATGTATAACAAGATTTTTGATTGACAGCTGAGCAACTACCCAGAACTAAACCAAAACCTCACTGTTTTTAAAAGCTAAAGCTGCCAGCCAGTAATCTGGATTTTCTGTAGCATTTACCCACACAGACAGTGTCTTGTACATTTATTTTTATATATAAAAAATCTTCAAATCAGTAACATTATGAAGATTGGATTTAGCTTCTTGATGAAATTTTAAAGATAAAAGCTGGTGTGTATATATGTTAATACATGCTATAGAAAACCATGCTTGGCAGCTTCAATTTTGATGCAGACATATGGGGTATCAAAACAACAGGAAGAAAGTGAAAAGGCCAAGAGGAATTAAGGTGATGTATGTAAGAAAAATACCTCATGTCTAACATGAGGTATCAGAGCCTGGATATTATCATTAAAATTCCTCAGGAAAGACTATCATCAGGAGTTTTGAAGTTTATTGAAACTTAACTAGAATAAGAGTCTCATCATTTCTGCTTGCTTATCTCTTAATATTTATGCTATTCTGAAGAAGCTTTCTGGATTCTAGTGATTAGGAAGAGGAAGAGGAGAGGAAAGCAGTGTGAGCTTCACTAAGCTTTTGGAAGGCCTGTACAAAAGACGTTGTTGCAGCCATGAGACATGGAGAGAATAAGAAAGAACATAAACTAGAGTGAAGAGGTTAGGCATTCATCATTAAAACTATCATAAAACCCAAATCAGTCAAGATGTATTATCAGCAACAGAGAATTACTCAGCGGCTTAAGTCACTGAAAGCAACGAATGATATGGCTGAGAATTTGATTGCAGAAATACTATCAACAGTATAAGTATGTATTTACCTTTAAAAATCACTGCAGGTAATGCTGCTTGTTTTAGTAATTTCAGGAAAAAATAAAGACATTCACACAGAAATTCCTGATTGTGAAAGAGGGCTAATAAGTAGTTTTTCATGTCAGTACTATAGACTAAAGTGCAAAGGGAAATGTCTGATGTAGTCCACTAAACCAGACTAATTATGATCAGCTTACAACAAATGGGAATCTTATTACTGATGTCAGCTGTCTGTGGATCAAGCTCTAAGGGGTCTCACCTTATACTACATCTTCCCTTCTTTATTCCAACTACTTTGAATTAATCTGATCACCCAAGGCATCCTCTACAAGGATACAAGGTAGCTGCTAAGGTAGCTTAAGTGGGTGGTTAAGTCAGGTTTATCACAACATTGACGGAGTTGGAAGGGACCTCTGGAGATCATCTAGTCCAAACGCCCTGTTAAAGCAGGTTTGGCTAGAGCACGTTACACAGGATTGCATCCAGGAGGGTTTTGAAAGTCTCCAAGAAGGAGATTCCACAACCTCCCTGTGCAGCCTGTTCCAGTGGTCTGTCACCCTCACAGTAAAGAAGTTTTTCCTCATATTTAAATGAAACTTGCTGTCTTCCTTATTGTGCCCATTATTCCTTGTTCTGTCACTGGGCATCACTAAAAAGAGTCTGACTCCGTCCTTCTTGCACTCTTTAGGAATTTATAGACATTAATAAGGTCTCCTCTTAGTCTTCTCCAGACTAAATAGTCCCCATCTCTCTCAACCTTTCCTTGTAAGAGAGATGCTCCAGTGCCCCCACCACCTTTTTTTGCCCTCTGCTGGACTCTATCCAGTAGTTCCCTGTCTCTCTTGAACTGGGTAGTCCAGAACTGGACACAGTATTCCAGATGTGGCCACACCAGGGTAGAATAGAGTGGGAGGATGACTATCCATGACCTACTGGTCATACTCTTCTTTATATGCTCCAGGATACCATTTGCCTTCTTGGCCACAAGGGCACATCACTGGCTCATGGTTAAGTCTACCAGGACTTCAAGATCCTTCTCCTCAGAGCTGCTTTCTATCAGGTCTACCCCTAACCTATATTGATGCATGGGGTTGTTCCTCCCCGGGTGCAGGACCCTACATTTGTCCTTGTTGAACATCATTAAGTTCTGCTCTAACCAACTCTCCAGCCTGTCCAAGTCATGCTGGATGGCAGCACAGACTTTTGGTGTGTCAGACACACATCCCAGTTTTATATCAGCAAACTTGCTGAGGCTACAATCTGTCCCCTCACCTAGGTCATTCATGAATATGTTGCATAAGACTGGAGCCAGTATTGAACTCTGGGGAACACCGCTGGCTACAGGCCTCCATTGACTCTGCACCATTGATCACGACCCTCTGAGCTCTGTCACTCAACCAGCTCTCAGTCCACGTCACTGTCCACTCATCTAACCCACCCTTTCCGAGTTTCCTAATGAGAATGTTATCATAGAATCATAGAATTGTAGAGCAGCTTAGGCTGGAAGGAAGATCATCTAGTCCAACCTCCCCGCCATGGGCAGGGATACTCTCAACTAGACTAGGTTACTCAAGACCTAATCCAAATTGGCCTTAAACCTCTCCAGGGAGGGGGAATCCACAACCCCTCTGCACAATCTATTTCAGAGTCTCACCACCCTCTACTGAAGAACTTTTTCCTAAGATCCAACCTAAACCTATTTTCCTGCAGTTTAAAACCATTTCTGCTTGTCCTGTCGCTGGACAATCTTGTGACGAGTCCCTCTCCAGCCTTCCTGTAGGATCCCTTCAGGTATTGGAAGACAGTTATAAGGTCACCCTAAAGTCTTCTCTTCTCCAGGTTGAACAGTCCCAGCTCCCTCAGCCTTTCCTCATAGCAGAGGTGCTCCAGCCCCTGGATCATCTTTATGGCCCTCCTCTGGACTTGTTCCAACAGATCTATGTCCCTCTTATGGTGGAGACACCAGAACTGGACTTAATATTCAAGGTGATGTCTCACAAGCAGAGTAAAGGGGGAGAAACACCTCTCTTGAACTGCTGGCCACACTTCTCTTGATGCATCCTAGGCTAGGGTTGGCCTTCTGAGCCTCATGAGTGCATTGCTGGCTCATGTTGAGCTTCTTGTTAATGAACACCCCCAAGTGCTTCTCTTCAGGCCTACTCTCAACCCACTCTGTAATTGTGCCTGGGATTGGCTCATCCTAGATGGAGGGCCTTGCTCTTCTTTTTCTTGCTCTTTTTGAAGACTGGAGGGATACTGGCCTTCCTCCAGTCCTCAGGTACCTCTCCTGTTTTCCACGACCTTTCAAAGACGATGGAGAAAGACAACAATAACATCTGCCAGTTCTCTTAGTACTTGTAGGTGTATCCAGTCAGGGCCCATGGATTTACAGATGTCTCTTTTGTGTTGCTCAGGTATTGTAAAACATCCAGAACATATTTAGAGTAAAATCTATAGAGACAGATTTTAAACATATGTGAACATGTATGCACCATTTCTCCTGTGCTTATCCTCAATTTATTCAGCATCCTAAACCACTTAAAAACCCCCCATTATATGAACCTTGCAATATCTCTGTATGCAATTTGCTTGGGAGTGCTTTATGTCGTTTTTACACTTCAATGAGCAGTTGCCCAAGTATGAGACAACTTGCTTGGTTAGTTCTGTATTTGTAACTATGTTTCCATATGTTTCTCTTCCAATTACTGTTACTAATAAATATCTAGGAAGACAAAAGGACTGAAAAAGAGAGATGTGCACAAACACAGGCAAATAGAAATGTATGTACATACATGTATTTCACTTTGAAATTATCAGATTCAGTGGTGTAATCTGAAGATGTCCAGAGTCATAGAATTATAGAACTGTAGTTCTTGGATCAGAGTCCAGCTTAAACTACTGAAAGCCAGCTTTACTAACAAGTTAATTTATGGGGCACTGATGTATCTGTGGGAATAGGAGTTACATTTGTCTCCCTTAGCTCCACATGCCCCAGGATAGTGGAAAAGTAGGAAAAACTGTCAGTGTGGGGATTTTTGTGTCTTGTTTGTGTTTTATTCAGTGCAATCCATTATTAATTCCTAAAACCTCCAGCAATGTTGAAACCAACTCTTTTAACATCATCCTGAGCCATAGTATCTATTAAGTGAGGCCTTTGAGATCTCTACATTTAAAACCACTCTCAAATCGGAGAATCTGTTAAATCTCTCTAGCCTGTGTCTATGTCTGTGAAAAGGCTTATTTTCAAAGAATTGTGGGTTTGTTTTATTTTCCTCCGAATTGATAGTGTCTTCAGCCTCAGTGCTGATACTTCAGAGGTTTCCAAACTACAGTCACATGTGGCTGAGACTGAATTTGTGGTTGCAGTTACAACAGAGAATAAAACTTTCAGTTCCTGAGACATTAAGCTATTTTAAAATTAATTTTAAATCACATAATTCTCTGTTACAGTCTTTGGAAAAGTGTACATTTTTATTTTGGATGTTGAGAGTGGAGAGTGAGATTAAAACATGTAGTAAGCTCTGGAAAAAATCAGAAAAACAGTGTTTAGAAAAAACCCATAACACCATAACCTATGACACATTAATATGGACTGATTTATACAAACCTGATGTATTTCAAACAGAAAGAATCTTTCTTGCACAACTGAATGAAGTGTTCTGGGATCTTTTTCTGTTACACCCGGCATCACCCTGATCTACAAGGACAGATTTTTCTACATCTTTTATGTTTTCCAAATCTTGGAATGCAAACAGGTGTATTCCAGAAGGTTGTCACAGTATCATTTTATTTGGAATTTCTTCTGTACTGTGGGGTTTTCTCTTTCATTTTCTTGGGTTATAACATCTGTCAGTTCTGTTTTATGGGTTTGTTTGTCTACAGAAAATGGAAAAAGTAATGATTGTGCCAAGAGACCTCTTTTTCTACCAATATCTATGTATCATTTTATATGACCATGAAGAATGGCCATTTATGACTTGCTTTCAATGAAGACAATGGGCCTGATGCTGATATCAGTTACACCAATATAAAACAAAAGAAACTCCACTGAATTTCACCAGTGTAAAACTAAAGTAAGATTTGAAGGAAATCTTTTCAAAATCAAACAGGGTATAAAAAAAAAGTTTGTGCAAGTTCAAATACTGTTTCTTATAAATAATTTAGGATTAGTTTAAAATATCTGTTTTCTCCCCTAAAAATGTTCTAATTGGCCATAAGGGGAATAACAGACTCTAGGCCTTTCAGTTGCTTTGAGAATACCAGATTTCTCATGCTTCACTATGTATCCAAGCTATGGAGTTCACTCACAACAGCTGCACATGCTGTCTCGAGTTATTAACTCCAGTAGGAAGCCTGAGGAGCTGCTGAGTAGCTTCCTTTCCAACAGGGTTTCTACATCGGCTTTGTTGGGCTCCTGCATGGAAAGTGGACAGTTTAGAAGAAGTCATCCTCTTAATAAGGACTCTTTGGAAGCTCGATTCAGAGAACAAAAAATGATTACTCTTCTCACCCTGATCTGGGTTGTGTTTGGGGAACAGAAAGAAAACTGATTCAAGGAAAAAAATAAAATTCAAAGTTGATAACTTCTGAGAATAAATAACTACTTTTGAGGTAAGAACTACTTAGAGACTGAAGTCATGGGTGTTTCCATGAATGGATATATTAAGAATTTGCTAATTGAGCTGTATGTCTGACCAGAAAGCTGTACAGTGGAAAACTTGATTTTCAGTAGCTGAAGCAGAATTTTTGAGTGATAAATGGTCTTATGAGACAATGATTAAGCTTTAGAGTGATAAATAAGTAAATGAAGGAACTTACAAGGTAGCTTAATTTCTTCACTAACTCTGCATTAAAAAGTCTTTGCATTGAGTCCATTTTGGAAAGGATCTGGGTTCTTTTCCAATGGCGAGAGAGAAAAATATATACAATAAATGTAATGGCTTCCCAGCATATTTTGCAGTAGTTTTTTGATGCCAGGTTGATGACACTTGCTAAATCTGTTGCCAATGCTCTTGATTTCTAACTTTCTAGTTACAGGTCACAGGCCAAATGAACATGAGATCATGTCTATAACCAGACAAGTTGTGCAAATTTTAGATAGTCCCAAACACGAACATTTAGAGTGAGACGTATAGTTAACAATTCCATCCCACAGTTTATGAATCACGTATTTTGCAAATACCTATTTTCCTTAATGAAAGTATCTCTATTTAGTATTCCAAAATGTCCTTCACTCTCTCTCCTTCATATACTATTGCTCTTGCAATGTGCTCACTTCATGGAATTTATATGCACAATTTGACAGTAACTTACCTTCTCAATCCTCCTTTGTCTTTGTAACCTCAAACAACTTCTGATATCTGGAACTTCTGTGGAGATGTAGATAAAGTGGTTGGGTAAACATTTCTGGACAGTCTCTTCATCCAGATACAAATAAGATTTGTGGTGGCATTAATGTTCTCAGGGATACAAATCTGAGAAGATAAGGTGTCCTGGAATAAAATATATGAAGGAAAATATTATGCAATTCATGTGTCTTAAAATGTGATATCTTTTTAAAATACAGACTTTGATCAATTCTTTGGAGAAACTTGACCTGCAAGGAATTTTATTAGTCCTTTGCAGTTAAACTGAAGACAAATGTAATTGGTAAAAATTCTTGCCTCATGGAATTCAGTGACTAACCCTTAATTGATTTCAGTGGGTTAAAAATTTCAAGCCACATGTGTATTGAATTCAGAAATAGTTTTCTGTGTACTTAGAGCTAGACATTTTTAACATTTAAATTGATACTTAAAGAATAGAAAGCAAAAGCATCTGTTTTATTCTGTTCTTCTCCAAAGCAATGGAGAAACATCTGACTTTATTGACTTTTTAATTCTACTTTTATGAATTGGTAGGAAGGATAGAAGTGGACTCTACATGTCTATTCAGCACTAACAAGCATTTTCTTACTACCTTGGTTTAAAGAGCCCATGGTAATGACTGAAACTCAAAGGTGAGAAACTGCCAAATTCAGCAACTACTACAGATGCTGATGAATCTATTTTTAACTCCTGAAAAAAGAATATTTTTCTTATCTATGCAATCATCTCAAATTAGTTTTATGCAGCCATCTTCATATTGTTTAGTGCTTCCTTACCCTTTACATAAGAAAGTATGTATAGGAGTGAAATTATGCTATGTAACATGAGTTCACTAATGAAAACTGAGTAAGCATTTGATAAAAATGATAATGGTTGAAAGAGATGAGGAATGTCTGATACAAATGCAATGAAATTTTTGATAGAACTTACTTATCTAAGCTTCGGTTACATATTATGTAATGTTCTAGGCAATCCTTTTAAGATCTTTAAATCTTGTGATTCACTGTTGAGATATAAATGTTGCAAAAATTAATATGTCAATCTCAAATTGTAAAAAATGGTATGATGTTACTTAATATAATTATGTCAATTATTATAACTTCCATTAATTCATGTAAGTCCTTTTTAAGAATGTTAGGGAAAGTTCAGCAATATCAGAGGCAGAAAATAAGGTTAATTCTATCAGATTTCTAAAGAAGTCATTCCTTTCAAAGTTTTGATAGTATACTTTAAGAATTATTACAAATCAATTATTCCTTTGTCTGGAAGAAAGTAGTGCCTGTGAAGTGATTGCTATGTCAATACTAGTCATGAATTAGGTTTGGAAGCATGTAGAAATGTAAATTTTTACTACATGCTGAGTATTCATCCTGCAACTAATGAATATTCACTTGACTCCTGTAACCTAACCTAATTACCCATAAAGCCATGGGTAGATTTCACTTGACCCCAAACTTTAAACTCTTAGCTGCTCCTTTGCCTGTTAACGAAGTGATAATGCAATTATTTGTGTAGCAAAGCAGAAAAAAATTGATTCCCAGTAATATGTCAGTGAGCTGAATAACATGGAAAAATCTCAACAGCTTTGGAGAAATTCCATTCTGTTTTTGTCTGCCTAAAGAGTATAGGAGTTTTCTAAGCATCCTACTAAATAATACCTACCCTAGGCTTTAACAGTATCAGCTGTAAGGAAAAGGGGAAAATAAAATAGATAAATCAACCATAAGGGAAATGGAAAAAAGTCCCTTCACTTAGGCTTAAGCCTAGTTATTACATGTTTACTTTCATTCTGTGCTTAAGACAAAATCCCTAATATCAGTAGATATGTGCCTACATAAGAAAGGAGTTAAAAGTGATGAAAGTTCCCTTGATTTGATCTTTTATTCTGACAGTGAAGAAAAAGTTTGACATGTGAAATGTCCAAATGATACCAGCCCTAGCTAAGAGATATACATTAAAAAATAGAACCTGTATCAGAGGAAATATTAGGAAAGCTGGGAAATTGCATCTGTACTTTCTGTAGTTTCATATCACATCTATATTTTCTAAGGAGGGATTTTGTCATCTCACTTTAACAGCTAGGATTTTTTTCTGTATGAGTAAAGATTCTCTATCTGGCCACATTCCCAATGACAGTAGACAGTAGCTGGAGATCAATAGAGTTGCTTCAGCTTAGTGTTCTTCATGTTTGTTTATCAGATATACAAATATACACCTGTTTTGTTCTTTGTGGACTTGATTAGAAGATGATCTCCTGTTTTAAGTTGTAATTTTATGTTTTCCAGTCGTAATGCTTGTGGAAATTACTCTTATCCCTTCCTTCAGTCTTCAGTCTTCCTTGCTTGTTCTTTTTGAAGGGTTATTTTTTTTGAAGGGTAATTTCTATGACCTGGCCCCACTCCTAGCTTGACTGGGGAGAATGGTGGCTTCCAGCAGAGAGAACAGAGAGCAGAGTCTGGAATAGTCTGTAGCCTCCTTTATGAGATTAGGTGATTCGTCTTCTGCTCTAACATCAAAATTTGAGAGAGATCCAGGCTCACTGTTCTCTTACTCATGTTTTAATCATTCTGGGAACAGATGAAAGTACACTTCAATACTACAGTGAAAGTGAAGAGTTCTGGATTTAGCTCACCCTTATTACCCATCATCTTTATTGTGTTTTTATAAATAGTCCTTGTATCTGCACTACTGGCACTAGGAGGTGGTGTAAAGAGCAGAAGGCACTTGAAATATGCCTGCAAATTCTTACCCCAGTGAAAAAAACTGCTGCTTTGCAAGGGGCACAAGTGTCAAAAGTGCTTTTCTGGTCATTTTCACCAGAGAGAATTAAAACAGTAAAACTTGGGTGTATTATAAACCAGGATGGCACTGTCAACTTGCCTGCCATGTTTAATACTGCTGGAGCAGGTACTAAAGTTCTAACTAGAAGTTCACTTGTTCCCTAGAGGAAAGCTAAGGATTGTTGTCTTTCCCACTTTTCAAACTGGGTAGAGAGAAACTTCCAAAGCAAGTGCTTATGTTTTCCTTTTTTAAAACAAGGGTAGCTCACACATTCTAGACTTTGTAGTGAAAACACAGTGGAGATCCCACACAGCATCAGGAAGCAGAAGCTAGTAAAACATCTGGGTTTGTGCCTCTTGAGCTTCACATGAATAACAACAGGAAGAGATAACAAAAAAAAAATGAGTGAGAGCAGAGACAGTGTTCATCCATATTTGGGAGATACCAATCAGTTCTATAGCTCCACAAAAAGACTGTCTCTCCCAGGAAATCTTTGGTTGCTCAACAGTCTTATACAAACCTTACCTATAGACTAGGGTTAAGAAGACCTGGCAGGAGATGATTTCATTACTAGACAAAGTATTCCCCTTTCTGCACAGTTTAAGACCTCATCTACAGTTGAAAAAGATGCTTAATTTTGACAAAGTGTGTCCATAAGCATATATGTGATCATGTTGAAGAACTAAAAAAAGAATGCATTTTCTTATATCAGTAATTCCAATTATACTCCATCTCTTGCTTTAAAAAAGCAAACATAGAATCTGAGAATAATGATTTGAGGATCTCTGGTTGCTGACAAGAATATTTTAAGAAACAATGGTACTAAAGATTATGGGTCAAATTCAGCTTTGGTGTAGGTGGGCATAACTTCCATTGCCATCAAGGAAAATTGCATTAATGTAAAAATAAGTGTTGCCATATATGTCACTTTCCTTTTAAATTGAATAACTGGAAAATTATTTTAAAAGCACAGAAGTTTTCAGAATACCTGCTGCTGATGTTGAAGAGATGCATGTAGTAATTTATGGAGAAGTACTTTTGTATTTAATGTGTTACTGTTTTCAGAAAAGACACTCTGACCTGCATCTAAAAGAGTTGTGAATCCTTCTATTTGTAAATGACAAGGTACCTCCTGAAATTGCTTCTTTTGTAGTGTCTTCACAAAGTGACACTGTTCTTTCTACAGGCAAACAAGAAAGAAAGAAAAGAAAGAAAGAAAGAAAGAAAGAAAGAAAGAAAGAAAGAAAGAAAGAAAGAAAGAAAGAAAAAAAGAAAGAGAAAGAAAGAAAGAAAGAAAGAAAGAAAGAAAGAAAGAAAGAAAGAAAGAAAAGAAAGAAAGAGAAGTTAAAAAGAAAAAAAAAAAACAAAACCCCCAAGTAATATTTCATGGCCAAAAAATTCACCTTTTTCCTGATATAGTAAAATCCACTCTGCTTAGTCTATGTAGATTTATGAACTTAAAGACAGAATTTGTAGGGAAAGATGTTAAGAGTGCTTCTCTTTCATTATTCTGAAGAAATTAAGGCTCCAAATAGAGGAGGAAAGATACTTTTTTCACTGATTGACAATGCCAACAGACTGTTTGATATTCAGTTTGGAGCACATAACCTATCAGTGATGACAGAAGACTTTCTCTACAGATTGCCTCACATGCCATATGAACAAAACCACACTGGTTACCTCTGGAATATATGATACGAGAGAAGAAAAATAAAAATTCTTCTATTTCACCAGAGTTCTTTAGGTTTACTCTAATAAAACCCACAACATGATCAGTTATAGGTTAAGATAGAAATTCACTGATGTAACCTGTTACCATGCTTCAGGAATTCCCTAGGACTACTGATCTCCATCTAGATGTGACATTATAACAACTAAAAAAAATGGTGCAGCTGGGAGTAACAGTTATTTATATTGTGTCTTTTCCATTCTTATGCACATCTACTTAGAGTTATTATTTCAGGATTGGGGAGCATCCAGATAAGTCAGCATAGTGCATGGTCAGTGTGTATGGGTAGGGAATATTGAATACAGAATATATTGTGTCATTTTGTACACTTTCGTATATTTGAAAAGCATTACTAATGCCTGCAATTTCCCTCTTTTTATGAAATTTAAAATAACCCTAATGTGTCAAATCAAAGTAGTAGATAAATTGTAAAATTAGGAGATAATTTCATCTTTTGATCAAAAAGGCTGTCTAGGTGGAGTGTGAAAACTTTTTAAAATTAGTTGACCTTCTGTGTTGTGAGTTAGGAGATGGGACTAAGTGGAGTGCATACGCCTAACCTGATGTTCCATCACTGTCTTGTCATAATGGAAATTTTCCCCAAAATATCATAAATATCGTGTCACATATAAGTCATACATAGAGCAATGATTTTTCTTTAAAACAAACAAACACAAAACAAAACAACAAAAAAAACCCCAACCAACAACAACAAAAAAAAAACAACAGGAAAAAAACCAGGTTACTATCAGCTTTGCTGTCTACAGGGGCACACTGCTGGTTCATGGCTAACTTCTTGTCCACTAGGACTCCCAGGTCCTCTGCAGAGCTGCTTTCCATCAGGTCAGCCTCTAACCTGTACTGGTACATGGGGTTATTCCTCCTTGCATGCAGGACTCTACACTTGTGTTGTTGAGCTTCATTATGTTCCCCTCCAACCAACTCTCCAGCCTTTCCAGGTCTCACTGGATGTCAGCACAGCCTTCTGTCATGTCAGCCACTCTTCCCAGTTTTGCATCATCAGCAAACTTGCTTGAGGATACACTTTCTCCCTTCTTCCAGGTCATTGATGCATATGTTGAATAAGGCTAGACCAGGTACTGACCCTGGGGAACACTGTGAGCTACAGGCCTCCAGTTTGACTTTGCACTGCTGACTACCCTTTTCTTTCCAGAGTTTCTTTTGAGGTAACAAAGCAGTTTTATTCTGTTAATAAAATTTACTTCTGTCTGAAGTAACAATAATGTCAACTGTACTTGCAGAAGTGTTCTTAGAAGTAGTACTTTCTCCATTTTATCTATGCATTTTATTTATTTACTTCTGCAGTCTTCCACATCTTTTAACAAGTGATCAAAAAAAAAGTCTACCCTCCTGATGTGCTTCTCGCTGCTGTCATTTGACCCAGCTATCCTAACTTTGTTTAGCTTCCCTCTTACAAACTCTTCAGGATAAACTGTGTTACCTAATACCTGACTTTTATTTTATCATCAGAGGTTTGAAAACAAAAATAAATAAAAACCACATCTCATTTCTCTAGTTACCAATCAAATCATTTCATCACTCCTGCCTTCAATCACAACCAATAGCTGTTCCCATGTCTCTAATCACTGCTCACAACTATATCTCAATTGATACTAATTTCAGCACAGTTCTAGTGATAGTACAGAAATAGCTTTCCTTCGTCTGGCTGACAACATTCTTCTTGATCATTTCTCCTTTCCTGCTAGACTTTTGTTGACCTTTTAACACTGCGGATCTCTACATGCTTTTGCCCTCGTTCCACAGACCTCTTGGTGTGTTTTTACACATATATAAATAAATACATAAATAAACAAAAATAACTAAAAAATCCTATTTTGTTCTGATGATTTTTTTTCCCTGAGATATTTATCTACAAAATTGTCCTTAGTAAATTTCACAGCTGGTTTCTTTTATCCATCAGTATTATTCTTACCTCAACTTGGGTGCAATTCACAAAAGAGATGATTGTGATCCTTAGGATCTAATTCTACTCCATAAGACTTATGTCACTTGGTAGTACAGATGTTTTCAGTATGGGTTCTGATCTGTTTGAAAGACTGAGTCTAGGTTTAGTATTTATGACATCCCCATCCTACTGCACCCCCCAATAAAGAGTGGAAGGTTGCATAAATTATTCCTTAATAGGTAGAGACTAACTGCATTTAGTCCTTTTACCTGTAGGAAAGTGAGATGTTGAATTCCAAACTGCAGGCAGCCCTTTACCTTTTGTTGCATTCAGGAGCTTAAAACAACAGACGCACACACACACAAATGAACAAAAAAGCAAAACCAAACCAAACAAACAAAAAAATCCCAAAACACAAAAACCAAGCAAAAAAACCCCTACAAAAACCAAAAAAACCAACCAAGTCAACATACTGAATAGATTTTTTTTTTTTCATTTACATAATTCTTCAGAATTCCCATGTTTGGGGTCTTCTGTCAAGGACATCCACTGCATTATCCAATTTTAAGAAGACGTGACTACCCAGGAATATAAGCATCTTCTGGCTGGATTGCGTAGTCATCCAGATGCCAATGAGTGTTTGC
Organism: Chloroceryle amazona; assembly: GCA_027560015.1. Classification (NCBI taxonomy): domain Eukaryota; kingdom Metazoa; phylum Chordata; class Aves; order Coraciiformes; family Cerylidae; genus Chloroceryle; species Chloroceryle amazona. Next base: position 21,943 of record JANHFX010026774.1, on the reverse strand, counting down.
ATGACTCAGACGGCTTTGGAAATGATTATCTTCTGTTGAGGTTGTTGCAGGGAATACTTTAGAGTTTATTGAGCCACAGAAAGAGAAAGAAACAGCTAGGTAAAAAATAAAGATTTCATAAATTTCCTCTTTATCTTCTCTTCCTGGGCACACAGTGGGATTCAGAGCTCAGAGTTAGATTTATGCCTTTCCCACACAGGACCTAGTGAGAGCTAAGCAATTCAGAATTGAATCCAGGAAACCTCTGAGCCACCTGAGGATCTACCTTGATGTAAGCATGGGAATCATTGATGACAGGTATATATATCTAACAGCCTGAACATCTCTGAAGTCTTCTGGCTGACTTAAAGCTCATTGGAAGATGCCTTCAGCCACTTATGATATTTGACAGTACCCTGCTTAGAAGGTAACTTGCTTACACCTCCTCTTTCAAAGAATGAAACAAGAGTCTCCCTTGTGGCAATGGTTAGGGTGCCACAATTGCCCAATTTGGTATGATTGTCTAAGAGACATTTATAAACTTGGAATTCTCTGGGTTCAGAAGGGGTTTTTTTGAGCCTGAAAGGGCCAGACTCACATTTCTCCTCCATCCCTTCAGGCCTCTATGTAGAGTGAGTTTAACAAGATCCCCTCCTTGTCGTTTTAAATTGGTTTCAAGATCTTTGGATGAAGAAATAAAACCATATGAAGAGTGGTCCCATCCTGTTAACTGTCATACATGGAGTTCTTATGTGGCAAATGAAAAAGTTTGCCAGTTGTATCATGTAAATGTATAGAGAGAGGCTAAATTTGGAGTGGCTAAAAAAAGAAAACAAGTTGTTACTAAAGCCTGTAATCCCCAGTGAACAAAATACTGTTACTTTAGTCATAGACTCATATCTGTTTCACCTAGCCATTGCCCTGGTGTTAAGAAAATTATGGAGAAATTGGATGTTTCTATACTACTTGGAAGAAGGGTGATTATTCTGGGGATATTGTCTTCACGGTTTATGGCTGCTTTGCATGGAGACACTGACTGGGGAATATCTGGGAGTGAAATCCAGTTGATTATATGCAGAAATGTACAAGATATGGTGAATCACCCAGGAGAAATGAACACTTCTTGGGAACACTTAAAGCATTATTCTGAGGTAGATGTCTAAAACAGGTCTGTTGTATTGCACCCTGAACTATCATTTCTCTCTCTTTGACTATAAAGTGAAATAGATGTAGATACCTATACTGTAACTTGCCTAAAGTAATAGGAGAATCCAGGTCACCATATTTATTCAAACAGTTACGAATTTCTAATTTATCATGTCACAGACTATACCATATGCTATTCATGTTATGTAATTGATCACATGAAATTCATGGCTGTTTGTTGAGGGGATGAAATGCACTTTTCTAATTACCCAAAAAAAAAGAAAAGTATTAAAAATATCCATTAGAATATCATGTATGCTAAAATTCACAAAATCATTAGGATTTGCAGAGATATTTACTAAATGCTGTTAACCATCTACTCAAGCAAGGCATAGTATACATTGAAAGTAAAAGCAAAGTAAATTGCTGTATTTCTCTCTCCATATTCAAATATAAAGTTTTTATATTACAAGATATGCTCGATGTCTTGAAGACTATAATTCAGATGTAACTTTGAAACTCCCAAACACCTGCAACACCAGTAGCAGATTGGTGAGAAGTTTGAAAACAGTCTCTTTTTTTCCTTTATTTTTTTTCTACATTTATATCAAACAGTATCTGAGAAAGCAACCTTATCTAACAGGAAATAAGCCCCTACAAGATCAGTTAAAGCTATACATAGGAGAATAGTATCTCCTTTTTTTGCTATGGTTTAAATATTCTCTTCAATATATCAGAGAGAAAATATGGTCCCTAGATTTGTATACACAGATTGAGGTAATTGGAATTTGACATAACACAGGAGGATATCCAAAGGTGAATTTCAGCAATGCTTAATTGCTCTCTGCTCCTGGAGCTTTTAAACAGTTAGTTTTGGATAATACCGAAGAGTCTGATGGCTGTTTTAGAGGTGACAGCTTGCTCATAGCCTCAATGGGAAGGTAATCACAGAAGTTACTACAATTCAAGGACACTACACCTAATCTGAACCTGGTTTCTGGAGTGCATTGGAATACATAGCAATGGGATACTTACTCTCCACGTCATGCATCTGTATAGATCTTGCCACAGCTCCCATTTCTCCACTCATTTATTTTTCATATCCTATGGAAATTCAAATCTGAAATCCTCATTATGACAGTGAAGGGTAGTGGATTGGAGGTTGGAGAGGGTAAGTGTCCTGCCGCATGGGTCTCAAACTCTCAGGGCACTCGAGCAGTTCAGGTGAACATGAAGACCTGGGAATTCAGAAAAGCTCTCAGGTTCCGTAATGTACAGGTAGACTGTAAATGTCTCCACAGTGCATGGCCAACATCAGACTTAGCCTGAGAGTATGCATGATTTGTGTCCCATTTCACTCTCATGTCAAAACCCAAGCATCCTAAATCCAGACTACAGATTTTCCCATCCAAATTTGCAAAGCAAAGTTGTATAGATTGACTCAGACCATTTTGTTATTTACTTTACATTATGGCAGAAGATAGTAGTACAGAAACCTTTACAGCTCTGGTCATGCCTGTGAGATTGTAACTCTTGAGGTTGCAAGTCCACAGCCTACTGCCACTTATCTGAGGGTCCTGCTTTTTGTACACCAGACTCACAAGCAAGGCTCAGTAGAGTCACTTAGACAAAGACCATAGTTTATTTAGACCGGTGTAACCCACACAGTAGAGCCCCAGTGGACATGTGTATGCCCATTCTTTTCACCTTTCCATTAACTATTCCGCTGTATCAATTCATAGATCAGATGTTGGAGTGCATATAATATTTTATAAAATATACTTTCATCCACTTGTAGTAAATTAAACTGTTATCATCAGCACTACACTTTGTAAAACAGGGTAGTTGTGAAAATAAAAGTACATCTTTGAAATTGTCCAAGACCATCACCTTTGCACAGTTGTCTTTTCAGGGCAGTGCAGTAATTACCAAACAGATACGCATGCTTGCTATTCTAATCCAGTTACCAAAACAGTGACTGTTTCTGTTACCGACTTCTAGATTTTAATTTTATTTTAAATCCAGTAAAAGTCACAAGTCTTCTTTAACCACAGGTGGTTTTGCTTCAGCACAAATGGTAGCCAGAAATGATAACAGAAGTTTTTGAATGTTTTACATGATATATATCTAGGGTCATTGGTTAAATAGTGAGATATGCTTTTTACTTCTAAAACAGCAGAATGTCTCTAGCCCATATCAATATAGAAAAGTTACCTTCAGCAGACTAATTTTTTTTCCTAACAAAAAAAGATAACTATCTTCCATTCTGAATACTCTTTTTAATGTTGTATATTTACCCCAGAAGTAACTTAAATAAAACTGCTATATAAATCCATGTGTTACGCAACACATCACTATAAAAATTCACATTTACAGCAACTGTCATGGCTGTAACTGAAAAATCATTCAGATCTATAATACTGCAATAGTACAACTCAGTTATGAAATAGAAAGCAAACATATATATGCATATACAACAAATGTAGCACAGTATTTTTCACTATATAAGTATGTACTGTACTAGCTTATGTATGATATCACTTCACACTTTTGAATCTCAAAACTGTTAAGAATTATGAACTCTAATGAATGTCACTTCTGCTGAACCCTTGATAGAAAGCAAAAGAGTTAGATTTATTTATTTATTTATTTTAGCCTCTAATGTGTCTTAGTGTATTTTGTGAAATGAGCAATATTTTGGAATAACTACATTTGTTTATTTTAATCCGCTAACTCTTCAAACATTTTTTACTTTAGCCATAGCTAGAAGGTCAAGAGCCAAATAAACAGTAAGAGATCTCTGTGCTCTTACAAATAGTTCCAGTAATTCTGCTTCTTATTGTGTAGGGGAAAATTTTTGCTATCGCAGGACAGGGGAATGGATTTACTCATTCTACATCAAGTTGAATCATATCCTAAAATCTGCAAACTGAAAGTGCAATGCGCAAAAGGGTTTAGGCCTTTTTTACTGTGGAAAATAGATCCCTGGCTGAATCAGACATACATTTATCATAAATATAAATATCTATCTTTAGATGCAGAGTCAAAATATTTCTTAGTATCACAAACTCCCTGCCTATCAGTATTCTGCTCTCACAGAATTTATTTCTTGAATATGCCTCTCTCTTTATATATTCATTGCTTTAGTCTGCAATGCTTCTCTTCTGAAAACACAAGATAAACACCTTTGATCAAGGGTTTATTTAAACAAAACAAACAACCTTCTGCACTGAAAAACTTAACATATCCCTAACATAGAAATTAGAAAATAAAGGGTTTATTTTTTCACATTACACAAAAGTTTAAACAAGTATAAAAATAACGATTTGCAAGTGAAAGTTCAGTATTTCTTTTGCAGTCTGTGCTAATTGAACAGTGCAGTAGGCAAAAGAAAACATCACTAAATATAGCACATATAGTATAAAAAGTTTTGTAGAATTATCTGGCAGGTGATGACTGTTTATATCTAAAGGTAATGGATATTTTTGTTTTATTTTAAGGAAACACTGTAAAGAATCTCTTATTTTAATTCAGTACTTCAGGGGTAAAGTTCAGGATAGAGTGGCTCTGCTTAAAGCCAATGCACTAATGAAGTGTTCCAAGTATAGGTTTTGTGTAGGCTTATGTAGGTCATCAGTACCAAATTGAACCCAAAAGCTATTAATCTAGAGCCACAGTCTAGAAACACCACTAACTGATGTAGCTCGTTGATGCAGTGGGGAACATTTTGATACTGTGATGCCATCAGAGAGCTACAATTCACAAAGCACTTGAGCATCACATAATCCATGTTCATTTTTAGTTACTTGTTGCTTATGAAATAATTAATTGCCAAAAAGTGCAATGGTTGAGCATTCAAAACACATTCCTGAAGATACTTTCAGGACATATTGCATATATTTAATTGGATTTCCATTACTTTGAAAAATGTAGTTCTGTACTTTCCAGACATTTTAGTAGACTTTTATAGGTAATTTCTTCTCTAGTACGGACAGGTCTGCTGCTTTTAGTGCCATTTGCAATTTACAGCAACAGGTCTGCAATATTTTTCTACTTTAACTCAGTGGACCACATCACGTCCTGATTACAACCTTCTGACCCCAAGAATGTTGTTTCTGTAACCCAATGGGAGAAGTGACACAAAAATATTTGTAGTTATATGCAATTTTAATGTTCTTGTTATCACTTAATGTCATCTTTATTGTAATAATATCTTGGCTGCTTGGTCAAGGAACAAAATTTTCTCATTGACTTCATATCCCTCGTTCAAATTTGTTTCTGTTCTGCCTTCCTTCTGGTTGTTTGCATGTAATTCAGCCAATATGAAAATTCTACTTGAATTGTTTTATACAATAGCCTACTTTTAGAGACACCTCTTTCAAGGGTTCTACAGGGCTTTAGTTGGTTTTGAGTTTTCTACTATGATATACCCATACAAGAAAAATCCTTTTATTAAAAGAATCCATAAATCATAAAAACATTTCAGAAACAAGGCAAGTGAGTACACTGGCAAAAGCTCAACTATTTGAAAAAACATTCTTTTCTTAGTCCCAGGTGTTTTAAAATGAGTGAATAGCATACAAATGTTTACATTGAAATAGTATTTCAGACAGTTGTTGATTATTAACTGCTTAATTTTTAACCACTGTCATTTAGGATGTTGAATTGTCATGAATGATTCACTGTAAGCCATGCTGAATTCCAACACTATTGTTCTGCAAACAATCAATCCTGTGATCAGGATTATGCTACTTTGGAGCTAGAAGGCATTCAGGGCCTTTGTATACATAGTACTTCAAATATACATGGAAGTATGTAAGCAGACATACTGTGCTTAGTAATATTAAGAGGATTTTCATTATACTGTGTATGGATTTGAGGCATTATTCTTCACAAATGACAAGCTATTCTAGCTCTCTGCGGTATGCTCAGTTTCTGTCTCCAAGAGGAGGATAATGTTTGCTGTGTTCTGCACACAGTTCAGTGTCCTGATCTTGCAAATAATTATGTATGTATAGAGCTTTACTAAGAGAATGACTCACATAAAGTTACTCACGTGTAATTGTTTGTAGGAATAATTTATAAGAGAGACGAAGGCAGTTTAGAAATGGTCTTTCAATAATGAAAACAAAACTAAAAGCAACTATAATCTGGCTTTAGCACTGTTGATTCAACTGTCTGAAAATTATTTATGGGGAAGACTGCATCTGCTCTACTAAGACAGCTAGTAAGTGTTATTTTGATTCTTTTGTTAGCTGACAAATCTAGCCACTACTGTCCCTTTTTCTATCATGTGGTATTAACTATATTTCTAGGAAGTTTTCACAGATATCAAAACTGATCTTGTATACCTTTGTAACATTTACACCATACTAGAAAAACTCTCCGGAGGCAGGAGTTGCATTGTAACTTTGCAATACATTTATCATTTTTCACCAGTTTCTTTTCTTTTTTTTTTTTTTTTTTTCCTTTTTCTCTTTTTAATTAAAATTCAGTTGAAAGTCTTTTCAACTAAAAATATAACCTTTTGAAGTTGTTCATTATTCCCAAGTAAAGTAGAAAAGTGTGAATATGATAAAAGCTACCCAAAATGAAAGATAAAAATGTACTCAGCTTGAAATTATAGAGCAGAAAGTCTCTTTTGCATAGAGAATATAGTTTTTTCATACATTGTATATTTGATATGTTTAACCATGTTACTATATATACTTTTCATATATGGTGTTGTCTTCTTTATCTTTTCTATGTAGAAATGAATTAACATCTAGGTAGTGTTCATATTTTTCAAATGCAGCTTCTTTTTCATAATATTACATTGTAATAATAGACTTGAAAAATTAATTGGACATCTTAGTAAATCGCACTAAATGTATATCAAAATAAATCAATAATATGAGACAAACCGATTGACCATATGTATTTATACAGCTTAAGAATATTTATAATACTGTGTGTATCTTGTATGAGACTTTATATGGGATCTGTTTTAACCTCTATTTTGAGAATGCCTCATTATTCTATATGATATTCCTCACTGTGCCATAGAAAAGTGGATAGATCTCAAGCTTCAAGAAAGCATACAGGCTTGAAGGAAGGCCTTTAAAACTTCTGAGTTTACTCAGGGACCCATTTAATTTCAAGGATACTTTCTGATGATGTCTTTTGGAGCCTACTTAGAGAAGTGAGTGGAGAAAAAAATAAAGCACCGAAGATATAACCTTTTCAGCCATCAAAGATATCCTTCACCAAATTATTTCTTAGGAAAAGAGTTCATCTTTTGAAATGAGGTATGGATGCAGTCCTCCTGGACTATCTAAAGGAATTTTTTTCAGTGCCTGTCTTGTCTGGTCTTTGAAAACTTATCTGGTCTCTGTCTAGCTCTTTTGAAGATCAAAGTACCCCTTAAATGTCAGATGTTGATATCTATGAGAAAAATACACTCAATCTGTAGCGTTCTTATCTCTTGGTGTATGCCCATGTTCCATCTTTTTTTTCACAAACCTTAGCATAACTATATGAACTACAGAGTGCCAGTATGTGTTTTGAGCATTACTTACCTCACTGTGGGTTAGGCAGTTAAATCTAGGATCCTTCAGTGAGTAAATTGTCACTGTTTAGACTTTTATACATTGAAGTTATATTAACATGCAGTTTTAAACAGGTTGTATCAGGTCTTCTTAAAGACATGTTCTCTTTCCTCTGTTTCTAGCTAACTTAATGATAGTAGCCCAGTAGTTAACATATAATGCAGTATAAAGCAAAATTCAAATTCTATATGAACTCTAGGTTGCTAATTGCAACCTCTAGGTTGCTAAATGCAACTAAATAGGAACATGCAATTTAATCTTAGAGATGCCCCGAATGCAGTTCTTGGACAATGTGGGGGTGAGGACAGTGTTTCCTGAGAGAAATAAGGATGACTGCTGTCAGATGACAGTAGGTATTCTGGTTTTGCCATATCCTGCTGCTCAGTTGTTTCACTGACTCCAGCTGTTAAACACAAAGCACAGTTAAAAACAGAGTATCATGTTCTGCTTTCAGTAGAATCTTATTTTGACTTCTGAGTGCTTTTCTACCTCAGGTGTCCTTTCTTGCAGTATTCTGGATTCTCAATCAGGTTTGCAAGTCTCAGAGGACTGTCTGCAGTCAATGGGTTTGTCTGATCTGTGTAACTCTCTTTGCTAGACAAATTCTAATTTCTGGTCAAGAGTTAATTCTGAGTCTTACATTACTTTCTCCTTTAGGCTATTTTGGCCCATATTCCAATCATAATTTGATATTATCAAGGATTCTGCTTGTCCCTGAATTGCTACATTATCTCTTCACACATGAACACTCCTATGTTTTCATTTTTTTGTGCTCTCTGCTTAGAAATGCATTGTTGATGTGTTTCATTTTTATGTAATGAGCAACACTTCTCAAATTTCTGTATTATATTGCTGCAGTTAGCCTCCTCAGCCTGAGCCTCATCTACCTGAATTAGCTGCTAAACACTAGAAACATTAAGTGCTGTGGAAGTAAGAGAGATGGGAAAATGCCTCATCTGTGCATAGGGATTAGTGCTGTCATCTCAAAAAAGAGACATTTCACACATGTTGCTGTATCTAGAACAGTAGAAAACCCCTTCCTTTCTTTTTCAATTGCTCTGGAATGCACTTTTATTAGATGAGTTGAAGGTGACCAAGTGGTACATAGCTGGCAGAGATTTTACCACTGGTAGTCTGGCACGTTAGTTTTGAGTCTCATATTTTTATGATGGAACATTTTAGGTATCAAAGTTTTGGACATAGATTCCTAACATGGTCCTGAATATTACTATCAACATCACCATCAGAAACAGGGAGAACATGGCAGATTTTCAAAGCCCTTGGTATAGTATAGTCAATCAGACAAATGTTAGGTATTCTTATTCTGACATTTTGCCCATTGTAGGGCTTATTGTTATGTTGAACTTGATAATATATTTTAGGTTGAAACAATGCGGTGTAGAACTAAAGATCAGACAACCTATTTAATGTTGCTTTGTTACTGACGTGATGGTTATTGGATAATAAGATACAGAAGACTAGGCAAGATTTCTGTTTTTCATTGGGTTAAAAATACCAGCACGGCATGTGCTGTTGTAGGAGGATGACATGGAAATAGTCATATATAACTTTTGATAATATGGGATATAAACAGATATGTGTCATTCATATAGTAATAGTAACTTGAATAATGTTGAGTGCATAAATAAGACAAGTAAAAATGCATGATAACTGCATATAAATGTACTATTAAGTAATTGGAAAATATTTTAATTTATGCTGCTTCAGAGATGACCTTACTGTCTGAGGCTTAGTCATTACCATATTTAAGTTTACTGCTCACCATATGAGAAACCCATTCTGTGTAACTGATCTTAAATGAAGTCTATGGTTAAAGTTGTTGAGTGAGTTGGTGTATTTTACCAGTCTTTGGAGCAGTCAAAATACATAGTGTCTGAGAGGTCTACCTGAAACAGTAAAGTGAAGTTTTGAGTCCTAGAAGTAAGAGCCAAGAGACAGACATTGGCTGAAAAAGCCTAACACTTTTTATGAAAGTTAGGCTGCTAGGTTTGTAACTAACTTTGCAATCTACTAACTGTAAAAGTGAGTTTCACCTGTAAACTCTATTTCTGTACTAGATACTCTAGCTAGACTGTTTCTCTAGTGTATGTAAAGAGAGATTCAATTTATCTCATTCTAATGAAGAGATCTAAACTTGTTGTGAACTGCCTCCTAAAAGTCTTATTTTTCACCATTGCCTAAGAAAGAGTGTAAATAAGTAGGTGTCTTCTGCAGGGAGAAGCCATTCTGCCTCACTTGTGATTAATAAACAGAGACAAGATATTTGTAATCATTTGCAAGGAACTGGATTTTTTTCAGCAAACACCAAAGAGAGTAGTCATCTTTACTCCTGTAAGCTAGTGCAGGATTGCCAGAGCTATGGTTGATTCTTTCTTCATTCAAAAAGCTGGCTGACATGCCATGAACAAGGACAGAATAGATGAAGAAATGGTCCTGTGACTAAATCATTGAGAATATTCTCAATGAATATCCATCTGGTTTCAAAATATGTCCTGTGTAAATATATTAGGTGTCTTTAAGGAACTCTGTAGACAGTTTCTCATTTCTACTTTCATTTTCCTCTCCTGAGCATTGCCTGTCTTCCCTACTGTGACTTTTAACTTATGGGGAATGGGGGGGATCATATCCTTGTGCCACAGAGCCTCAAGCTGTAAATGTCATGCAAAAATGTATTAATAATTAATAATGAATATTAATAATTAATAATTAACAATTAAATAATTAATAGTTGTGGTTTATAGTCAGCCAGGAACTGAGCACCTTGTGGTCACTCACTCCTCTTCCAGTAGGATGGGAAGGAGAGTAGGGAGAAAAAGTCAAAACCCCATGGATTGAGATAAGGAGAAATTTAAGAGAACAATGCAAGATAAGAAGAAACAATAGTAATAACGATAAGATCTCCAAGGTTCCTTCCACACCCTGACACCCTGTGATAATAGTAATAAAACAATATATAAGGTGAGTGACATAAGGTGAGACCTCACCTGGAGTATTGCATCCAGTTCTGGGCTCCCCAGTTCAAGAGAGACAGGGATTTACTTGAGACAGGGATTTACTGAGTGTCAAGAGGAAAGGGACAGCCTCTTCTCGCTCGTGCCCTGTGATAGGACAAGGGGGAATGGATGTAAGCTGGAGCACAAGAGGGTCCACCTTAACATGAGGAGGAACTTCTTTACTGTAAGGGCCACAGAGCACTGGAATGGGCTCCCCAGAGAGGTTGTGGAGTCTCCTTCTCTGGAGATTTTCAACAACTGCCTGGCTGCATTCCTTTGTGACCTGTGCTAGATTATATGGTCCTGCTCTAGCAGGAGACCTGGACTCGAAGGTCTGGTTCTAGTGTCTATCCTGGATGTGGCCCCTTCCCACTTCTCGTGAAAATTAACCCTATCCTAGCCAAACCCAGGACTTATTTAATAAAACAATGGTGAACATGTCATGGTGTGTTTTGTAGCTTATCATGTAATTTTCAAAACCACCTGCTGAAACTGGGGAGGAGCTTCAAGCCAGATATGAAAAGGTGTTTTGCAGTGTTGAGGTACACTGTGGGAAACATGAGAGATCTGTGCAACTGAATGGTTTGGTAATACAGCTGAAGGAAGATTCTATTTTCATTAAAATCTTAGCAAAATGTCCACTTCTGTTGTTTAAAATTTTGGTCCTCATTCTTCATGGAAGCATAGAATATTTAGATTGGAATGGACCTTTGTATATCCTCTAGTCCAGCTTCATCCTTAAAGCAGTGCTGGTTTTTGAATTAGGTCAGTTTGCTTAGGTCCTGGATCTCAAGATGGACATTTCACATTCTCCCTGGGTAACTTTTTCCTTTCTGTTGCTTAGGTATTCTCATAATCAAATTTGTTTTTCTTGTATTTAGTGAGAACTACTTCAACTTATGAACAGGACCTCTTTTTCTACATGATGCATCTCTGTGAAGGGGCTGCCGTGACTTTACTGTAGCTCACCATTTAGTAGTTGAGGAGAGTAATTAGATCTTCCCTAAGGCTTGTCTTTTTTGAGTCTAGACAAATTTAGATTTCTCAGCCTTTGCTGAAATATCATGTGCTGCAGTCCCCTACCCATCCCAGTTCTGCATTGTTGTACTATCTTCACTTGCTCAACACCTCTTTTAAATCAAAGAGATCAATACTAGATAAAGCTGGATGTGGACTATGAGTGCTAAATAGAAGGCAATAATTACTTCCCTTGACCTTCTGTCTACTCAATCCAATATTTGGTAACTCTTCATTATTATAAAGTTGTTTTCCACCACTTATTTAACGCTAAATAATAATTCTGATTTTTTTAAAAATTATTGCTAAGCACAAATAGTCATGATATTAAAGAATGCAACAAGTTAAATAGGAAGAACAGGTATAACAAAAGTACTTTTTTTCCAAGGTTTCAGAAAACAAAGCAGTCTGTGATGATTAGAGTGTAACTCTTAACAAGATGAAGAGGACATTCTGTGCAGTTGTAGACCATACCTTTTTTTTCTTGCTTGCTTTGTTGTGAGAGAAGTCAATCCTGACTTCTTACTGTAATGTTGCCTTCATAATTACAATTTTCTGAGGAATTCCTACTGATTCAAGGAAAAGTCAAACTAGAGAACTCCCTTTTCCTGCAAAGGTCTAAAATTTTCCAGAGCCACAAAGTAGCCTCTGCCTGAAAGAAAAGTAGAATATATGCCTTCCAGCAAAAGAAACTATAAATATCCCATAACTCTTTGAAAAAAAATAAATATCCTGGCATCTGAGCCTATTATAAAAAACTGATTAGATAGTACTTTAGGTATTTTTTTCTTTCGATTTTTTTTCTTTAGATATTTTTTCTTCCTTTAATGTTATAGAGAAAGACACAGATCATGCCCTCCAAAATAGCCATTCATTCTTCAAAGAATTTCTGTTTATGTTTTATTTATGACTTTCTTCATTTTTTCCCTGAATACATAACTTATGTTATGTAGTTCTGTACTTTTGGCTCACACTCTTTCTTATAAAAAATATATGAGTGAGAAATGTTATGTGTGGCACAACTGTATTTTGAAAAATACAGTGAAGATGTGAATATCCAGTGAGAACACCTCATTCTAGAGAAATTCCCAAGACATCCTCTGGATGATGCAAGTGGTCAGGTAGAAGAAGGATTCAGATTCCTTAATAGCTGTCTCTTTCTTTGGAATCTTTTGTGTGTGTTCCTTAACATGAGGAGGAACTTCTTTACTGTAAAGGTCACAGAGCGCTGAAACAGGCTCCCTAGAGAGGTTGTGGAGTCTCCTTCTCTGGAGACTTTCAAAACCTGCCTGGATGCATTCCTTTGTGACCTGTGCTAGATTATATGATCCTGCTCTAGCAGGAGACCTGGACTCAAAGATCTCCAAGGTCCCTTCCAACCCCTGACATCCTGTGACCCTGTAATCCATTTCTGGTTCCTTCCTCAAAGAATCCAAGGAGGACTCTGTCTGTTCTGCGTTTGATCCCAATTGGTGTGTTCCTGAATCCAGCACCAGAATCCAGCTCCTGAGCACATCTCCCGTCTGCTGTGAGGCCCAGCCTGGGACTCCCCTGGTGCCTGCTCCACAGCATCAGTGGTGACGGTGATGTATTTGCCATCAGGGGGATTGGGTTCCATACTGGTTTTGTATGTATTTATATACATTCCATTTTTATTATTATTGTTTTCATTTTCATTAAAGCTGTTCTAGTTTCCTTTTTTTGCTAACTCCCTCTCCCTTATTCCCTTTCTCTTCCCCTTCAGGGAGGGAGGGGGTTTAACAGAAAGCATCTGTTATAGGTCTAAGGGGGCGCCCTGACACTAAACCATGACAAGGATAAAAAGGTGATGGAAAAAAATACATAGAACATGTAAATGTTAAAAGCCATTTTATAAAGGATGTCTCTGCGTCTGTCACCTACATTCAAACATTTCCCTTTTTCTTTTACTGAATGCAGAGGTGATTAAAGAGAAAATTGTCAAAACTAATATATATATATATATATATTGTTTGCCAAATGAGATCAAAGTAGAGAATTAGTGAAGTAACACGATAAACTTAGTCTAGTATGCTATATAAATTGGGCTATTAATGTAAATGGTTCTTCATTAATAACATAATTTTTATCATGACACTTCTATTCATCTGGCCAGTGTGAAGGTGGATTGCACATGATATTCAGTACACACCACCTGATATAATGACTTCTCTGAATAGAACATAGCAGAACATGAATTAAATTGTCTTTTAAATACTGGGTTATCCACCTAAGGCTGGTGTCAATTAGCAGATCCTGAATATATTTGCAGACCTGTGGGTAAAGATCCGTAACGCAGCTGTATGTTACAGACAACAGAGATATGATGACTATATAAATGGTGCACAGTTGGACACACTGCATTATATTTCTGATTCCTGAGATTCTATAACAGAAAAAGGTTGTGGAAGAAAAGTGTATATTTGGGAAAATAACTTTTTTTTTCCCAAATATTTTTAATATAATTGTAATTACCTGTGTGTCAGCATTATGATTATGACAAAAGTATAGTGGATATCTTTTTTTACTTTAACCTCCCAATGAATATTATGCTTTCTTAGAAATGTCATCCATAAGAATTTTGGTAAGGATACTGAGCAATACTGAGCACTTTTCATAGGTAAGATTATTAGAAAGAATATTCTCTTCCACTGAAAACACAATTCTCCTGAACTGGATTCATCCTTCTGAACTGGATTATGAAAACATTGTGAAGGATACTGTTACCATATTTCATACCTCATCAATAAGTGGACCTATCCATTTAAGGGTAGGTACCTTTCTCTAAGGTAACCATTGCATTGCAGAATGCCGAAGTGGCCAGATTCAACATTTTTGCTACCTTTTAATGTATTTCAGGTATCAGAGGAGTTTTCTTCTAACTTACAGTAGGGCAGATTTTTCCCTTCGTACACACAGGTGTTGAGCATGTTCCTGGAGTCCGTTTCCTTCCCTCAGACTTAGTATTACATCCTGATTGTCTGATAAGTGCTATTTTGCTCCCATGCCTCCCAACTCACACAAAATTAGCATCTATGACAATGATTTCATCAGCTTTTATATGCCCAAGGCTGTAAGATATAATTAAATCCTTGATAAATTTTTAAATGCAAAAGAAGGAAAAATAGAAAAAAGAGAGAACATTGATGTAAGTCAAACAATATTACTTGCACTGCCAGGTTTCTGTCTAAAAGATTTTAACCAAAGATTTACAAATTAAACACTAGGAACTGTTGGCTACACACCATTGCTTTATGAAATAGATGAAACTTTGGGGATTTACAGGCATTTTTAATAGGTACCTACTATTTGTCTGAATAATGGCTAAGATCCTACAAATCACAGTGAGCAAAACATAGTACTTCCTTAAATCATATTCTGTCATTATTGTCCCTGATTTACCTTTTCTATTCCATTTGGTGATAGATGTAGGAAATATAAAATGTACTTTGTGGTCTGAAATCAGGTTTCAATTCACATATACCAGGTTTATATACTAGGTTAGTCTTTTCTATGATTTTCCTTAGGAATTTCGTACAAGAATTTAGGAGAAAAAATAAAACAAAACAGGTAGTATCATGAGAAGCACAGTTCATTGGGAAAAGTGTAGGTGTAAATTCTGGGAGGGTATCATGTATGTCAGTCCTATTCTTAGATTCTTCCTTTCCTTGCATACAACAAGCATTCTACATGCAACAGTCCTATCTCAGTGACAGGATACTGAGCAAGATGGATTTTTGGCCTGAACAAAACTGACTGATTTTGTGTCCCTTTATGCCATAAATTTTGAATACAACCCCTTATGGCCACTATAATAATTTTCTTTTTTTTTTTTTGTCTGGTTTAACAATCTGGTTGCTTGTAATATAACCACAACAAAATGGTGGCTCTTGAACAAGTGGCTACCTTTCCAGTATGGAAGGATAGTGCAAGGATAAAGTGCCTCAGAAAGCCTTGTACATTTTGGAAATTAACTCTTTAATCTCTTATATGTGATATATTTTTGTTATTTTTAAAAGGCTTTTTTAGTATTTTTGAGAAATGTACCATTGAAGTTTACCATGCCGCCTCATACTTTCTGCTGACAAGATCAAATGGGCATGTCAGCAGTGTTGAAATGTTGTTATAGGCTTAGAAGTCCAGTGTGCCAAGTGTACAAGAACAGATGGATGTGACCCCTCCCTCTCTCCTGAAGCAAGAGCAAATTTTTGTTTTTCAGGTCCAGAACAATTAAGAAGGAGTTTCAGTTATGTTTCATTAATTACCTATTACACAATTCTATTTCATGTTCCTTACAGGCTGTGATGTTTGCTGCAGCACTCACATGACTTTCTGACGTTGTCTGGGGATGAACACTTGTTGGGTCTGTATTGGACTTGAAGTAGATTCTTGAGAATTGAAAGCTTCATGGCTCAATTATCTGTGCAATCAGTTGGTGAGCTCGTTAAAACATTTTGGTGAATTCATATCTTAGATAAGATGAATTTTTCCCTGGAGGTGTCAGTTTCTTCACTGACTAAATGAGGATCCCAGAGTAGGCACACTGTAGACATACCACAACCCACATTGTTAAGTTTGCTAGATGAGAATGAAAAAGGTGTTTATACATCAGGCCTAAGGTGAGACATCTACCACTCTCCAACTAATGGGTTGTTATTATTATGTAATTACTTGTTAATGAATAAGTATAAAAAAAACCAGAAAATAGATGGAAATAACAATGATTCTTCATTTCAGTTGAAAAAAATTTTACAAGCACAGCTTTCCACTTGTCTCGGTAAATTTAAATTCTGCTGAAATAATTTAATTATTTAAATCTGTTTAATTTGAACCCTATATTCAATACAGCATCTGTACATTCCTCTTGAATCAACATTATTTTCCTGAAAAGTAGGACATCCTAGGGCAGCTGTGGCAAGCATAAAAGATACATATTTCAAACAGAAAATAAAAAGGAGCATACATTTCTGATACGCACATGCCAAACTATTGTTTGGAATTCCAAGAGTGAAATTTTGCTTAGGTTGTATGTATGTGTGCCTCTTCTGGCTATAAGTCATTCAATTCCTATTCACTAATGTGAAATAAATATCCCTCTGTATTAAAAGATATCTAATATTCACAAATTGCATAAGGGTCTTTCTTACAAATAAATATGTCATCTTCATCATGGTTGCAATTTAGACAGAAGATGGCAGCTCGCCCTTTTCAGGTTTTTAAGCCTAAGGATTGTTTCCAGAAACAAATTAGACTTCTTGGCTTTGTTTCTTGTTTACAGAGTGCTGTATACATTGACATTTAAGAATTTCTGTGTACTTTATTTCTGACTATCATACATCACATTATAAAATTAAAGTCAGTTAGTGTTCCACAGAATCCTGGGCGAAATCAACATTTTCTGCACTCTACTGGTTTTTGTATAGTACTTCAGAAACTACATCCTCTAAAAACTGCCTTACTGAATCCCTCATTGCTTTGCTAACTGTACTTCTGGTAATGATGATGGACTTACTTGACTTTGGAGCAGGAATCCTGATTAAAATACAATTTAGACATTTTGCTCTTACATTTTCATGTTCTGTAACAAAAAGTACAGAGTGATCTAATATGCTTTGGAGGTGAACTCTATATTATATGGATTAGATTTCTTTTGGGAGATACCTTCTAAAATCTGGTTTAACAAAGTTAAAAAACTGAAATAACCAACAATGAAGAACTTAAAAAAAACCACCAAAACCCCACACCATAATAAAATAAAAAATTACTTTGAAACCAGAAGTACTGAGTGTATGAGACAGATGAAATCTTTGAAGATAAGCTGAAAGAAAATATGATTAACACTGATGAAGCAAAGTAATGCCAAGTATATGTCATTTCTGAGCCAATTGAATTATACAAGGTGGAAACTGAACTTTCAAGACTCATGTCAACATTTTGCTCATATGCCTTAACAAGGTAAGTGAGAAAAGAAAAAGCAAAAACCATAGAGTGATGAGTCTGTTGAAAGTTAAATATGGTCATGTGTCAACACTTCGCTGAATGACATCATTCTGGTAAAGTAATTACAGGATTACACAATGATCCATTTCTGAAGACTGGCAAATAATAAGGTCAGATACATTTTGTGGGTCAAGGACTTAAAAGTTTTCACAGTATATTCTTAACTTACATTTTATTTGTAACTTGTATGGAGATCTACACTTAAGCTGATTTGTAGAGGTATTTTATGCACTCACACAATGCAAATCCTTTTCATTATGCACTGCTAAGGGAAAAAAAAAATTCTCTATAGAGCTGTCCTTGATCTTACTTCAAAATAATAAATCTGTTTTCATGTCATTGTTCTGAGTTTATTGCAGGAGTAACAAATTTCTCTTCAGTCCATATGGAATAACCTCTTCACAGAATCTGTACAGCTATTTCTGCTAAAGACTACTGTCCTTGCTTGGAATACAAACCATGATAAAATAATAATTTAATTGTTTTTATTTATGCTTTGTAAAACATATAAATGATGACTCAGTGATCTTATACCGTAAATAACAAATAACAACAATGAACATTGTATAGATAAGTAGATAAGTAGTAAGTGCCTTATTACCCAAGTAAATAGCTTGCCAAGCAAGTTGCATATACCATATCTACCATCCTTGAGAATGGAAGATTTTTATATTTCCTACTACTCCTTAAATAAAATAAGGAAGCTAAAGAAAGTGAATTTAATATTAAGCAATATCTCTATATTCCTTACATACAACCATCAATTATTTAAATATCCCTTGCCAAACTATACCTTTTTTTTAAAATTTAAAGCTGGGCTATTTCCACCTCAGTGCTTGGCACTGTTGTTCCTCAGTTAAAATAATCCATTGCTCTTTGAAATACAAAGTGAGAAGACCATTCTTTAGGCAGGTTCCTAAGATGTTCATGCAAATTCTTGTCCCTTCTCCCATGACTGCACTTTTCAAAATTGAACAGCATCAAGAATACACACTGAGAAATTCTTTCAACCTTACCAAATAGTCTGTGTCTTCTTGGTTATGACTCTCATCTTAGAAGTGACTGTCAGGTGTTCAAAAAGTGGACACTGAGTCTTGGTCTCCTATGACTTGTGTAAGTCCCTAGCACCAAGGCTAAGGAACCAAAGCCAGTTTAAGGAAAACTTTTTGTTCAGTTGCTCTGTTACAGAACAGTATCCTTTCTCTATTTGGAATGCTGAATGAATTTGTGCAAAAATATTATCTCATCACATAATTATGAACGACGTCATAAAATATAGAGATTAATGACGATTCTAGCATTTCATATCTTCAGAACGCCTCATTCTGCTGCTTAACCAGTGTGTTCATTTAATAGTTTTTATCTTTGTAAAATTACAAATACATGGATAGGCTGTGATAATTGATTGCTGAAATATGTGGAAGGAGTAGAATTATGAAGGTGGGTGTGTTGTGTTTGTGCCTGGGGGGAGGAAGAGGGGTTGTCAGTGGTAAGAGGAGCTTCCGGCATGGCTCCAGTAAGAAGCTTTAAGAAGCAACCCAAGCTCCAAGTCGGACTGGCCTCTGGCTAAGGCCAAGCCAAACAGCACCTCTTTGATGATACATTTAAGAGGGGAAAACCTACTGGGTAGGTTTCTTTATTTTGGGATTTATTTCTGTTTCAGGAGTTTTTTGTGTTGGAGAGTACTGAGATGAGAGAGGTAACTATGTGTACACCAATGGCCAGTGAGAAAGGAGCTAGGAAGGCACACTGGAGTAGCTGTTCCCCTTTGGCCCATGGTGATATGGTAGGCTGAGCACTTGCATCCATTAAGATCAACAGTGAAGAAGAATCCTATTTGCAGCCTGTGGAAGACCCCATGCTGGAGCAGTATATGGTTCTCAAAGAAGACCGTGACTCTGGGGGAGGCCTGCACTGAAGCAGTCTGTCAGTGGGAAGACGCAGCTTAGAGAAAACACCAACACTGGTAGAACTTAGTGGAGGAATGACTCACATGAGAAGGACATCACATGCCACAGGGAAGACCTGTGAAGAGTTTTCCTCCTGGGGAAGAAGCAGTAGCAGTTACAACATGGAACAGAATGGGACTGACCACAACCCCCATTCCCTAACCCCCTGCACCACTTGGGGGGAGGAGATAACAGAGCTGGGTGCAGGAAGAAGGCAGTGATGCAGGGAGGTGTATTTAGGGTCTGGTGGTATTTATTACTGTCCTACTCTGATAAAATTGATGAATTGGTGGTGTTTAAATTAAATTGATTTTGTTTCCCCAACTTGAGTCTGTCTTTTGCCTGTGACCGTAACTGGTGATTGACCCCCACCCTGTCCTTTGTCTTGACCCTCAAGCCTTTTGTTGTATTTTCTCCTCCCCATCCCACTGGAGGCTAGTAGGACTGAGCAACTGAGTGACTGACTGGTGCTTTGGTGCTGGGTGGGCTTAAACTATGACACTGGGACAGTATTAGATATACAACATGTTAGGGAGGTACATTATCTCAAGAAATCACCATCTTTTATTTAAATCATATTCACTGAATTGAAGAAGTCAATAGAGCTTTCATTTGTGGCTAACCAGTATAAAATTCTCATCTTGATCACTTTCATGGTATTTTAAACCACTACTATAACAAAGAAAGCTAGTAAGGGACACCTTTTTTTTTTAATAGTTTATTGTGGAAAAGGCACTTTGCCATTTCAATAGATACATAGTCCAGACTACAGTGGTTTGTAAAAAGATTTTGCATCTTTGTATATTTATGACATGAATTCTGAATTTTTAATCATAAAGGATTTTCCCGCTCCTACCTTAGGTAGCTGTAGAATTATGCCACAGTCCCTGAAAAGAAAAGGCATTACTTGATGCAATAATTACTTAATGCAATAATTAATTGAAATTACTGAGATGAACACTTCATAGCTCCTAACAAAGTTAAATCCATTTTTTTATTCCAATATAAACAGTGTCATCTACTGTTTAAAGTATCTCAGGTAAATCTTCAGGGTCAGGAAAACTACTTGAAACTATTTTCTAATTCTAGTATATTTCTATTTCTGTAATGAGAGGTAAAGGCAGAACTGCCACTTTAGATTAATGAATGTGAAATCATAAAGAATTTCAGGAATCAGATTGACAGTACGGACAGAAGACAAGAACAAACACAAGGACTTGAGATTTGTGTTTACAGGCCTGACACTCCAGCACTACAAAAACTGTAGATTATTCTCTTATTTAATTATATTCATAAAACAACAGTAATATAATAAATTATAATGTTTAACAAGTATTTAATTAACTTCTCTAAAAAGCTACAAGTCACATTTTGTTAAAACTTCTTTCATATTCTTAAATGCAATTATCTAAAAATTATCAATCATTTTTATTAGTTAATACTTGAAATTGCATGCATATCGAATATAATTATTAACGCCAATCCATTTACTGGTTCATTTAACTCTGGCTATGCATAATTATGTGTGACATTTTGAAAAGAAGCACCATTTTCATAATGATACAATCATTATTTTTTCTGAAGATCAACAAAAGATTTATTCATTTTAATTCTATTGCTTATCTTTCTGCTGTCTGACTTATAAGGATAAGAGAAGCCAGATGGTAATACAAAGTATAGCTGTTTCAGTCTATGTAATTGTCACTCATAAATTGTTTTTCCTTTTCCAGTTTCACTACAGTACAAAATGAGCACAAAATAAAACCATCTGAAGAAAGATTTAACAGAGAGACTCACTTCTCAGAGGTGAGAAAGTTGATTTCCTGAGGCCTACAGCAAGCAAACTGGGACTTGCACTGCATGTGTTGATCAAAGAACAATGTTGGTTATTCTTTTTCAGAAAATAACACTGCAGAACATAAGTTCATGAAAAAGGTTTTTCAAGTGTTTGGGACTTGTTGAAGATTATTGCAGTGTGTGACAGAAAATGTTGACATGACTGCTTAACCAGAACTTCAGGTAGAACAGAAGGTTTTTTTCCTTGTTTTACCTCAGATTTGTTTTGGGCATTGAAGAGATCATAGAATCATAGAATCATAGAATGTTAAGGGCTGGACATCTAGTCCAACTAGTCATCTAGTCCAACCTCCCTGCCGGAGCAGGATCACCTACACTAGGTCACACAGGAACACATCCAGGCGGGTCTTGAACATCTCCAGAGAGGGAGACTCCA
>JANHFX010026771.1:0-36122 GCA_027560015.1 Chloroceryle amazona | reverse complement strand
GCCGTGAGGGCGGCGGCTGCAAAGGGTGTTTGGGAGCGTTCGGTGTGAAGAAGGAAAGTGCAGGAGGTGAGTGGTGGTGGTTCGGGTTTGTCTGTGGCATGAATCAAGGTGTTTCATTAGCTTGGTGTGTGCCAGGGGATGCACGCAGATGACTCCGATACATCTGTGAAAGTCATCTGCTAATTACAGGTGCTTTACTGATTCCAGTTAATTAGGAGAGATAACTGTAGGCCTTGAAAGGGCCGGGATCACAAGGTCCCGAAAAGACACTAATAAATACAGTTCTCACAAAGTTCCCCTCTGTTCCAGTGCGCCCACGGCCGTGTCCTGCTGCCCAGCCTGCAGCATCACCTCCTGCTGCAGGCCGAGTGGGTGGGAAGGTGTCTGCCTGGTTGTCCAAGAGCAGGATGCCCACACTGAGGGAATGTCTCGCTTTTGCTGAAATGAAGAGATGCTTTTTGCATCTTGCTCACTTGTGCTGGGTGTTGTGCTTGATGGTCCTTTGATCTACACCCGCTGCATTCAGTAACTAGCCCACCCAAACCCAGTCTTCTGCTGGTTTGGCAGGCGGCAGTGGCTGGGAGAGGTCTCTGGTGAGAGTAAGAGAATGGTCTAAAGGAGAGCGCTGCTCCTGGTGACTGGGGTGGAGGTGAAGGGAGGAAGGAGTGTGGTGGGGGAGAAGGAAGAGCAGCTGAAGGAGAGAAAAGGAACTAGACTTTGCCCTTTCAGTGGTGGTGAGCTCCTAGATCAGCTCAGTAATCTCGCGTGTACATCCCCACCAAACTGGAACAGCTGAGGCATGAGTACATGTTTCCTTCTGCTTCTTTTGCTCCGGGAATGGTGATCTCACAGGGTGGCAAGTCAGACAGCTGCAGGGTGTGACTGTCTGGCTTCTCCGCCAGCTCCTGGCAATCTGGGCACCTCAAAGATCTTCTAGTGGCGGGCTACCCAAGCTGCCTGGAGCAGGGAGAAGGACACAGACCTAGCAAGGAGTTGGAGAGGGTTGAGCATCCTGGAGTAGCCCAGGGGATCTGTCTCTACCTGTGTGCTGCTGTTCATGGTGGCCTGCTGGAGGAGCAAAGAAAAATACTATGGGAAATGTGAGTCTGAAGCAGCGGTTCCCTCCCATAGTCAACCTTTGCTTGACAACACTGGTCTAATTTCATGCTTAGCCCAGGTCCAGCTCCTCTCCTCTGCTTCAGGAACTTCACAGTCACCGCAGAGCCACAGCTGCCAATCCTGCCTTCTGCCAGTGCTGGAAGCCCTGGCACCAGGACCAAGCTGGTGGGCTTGGCTGGCCCATGTGACTTTGTCTAGAGCTGTTTGCATGGCTCTGTGCTGCACTTAATGTCTGGTCTGGGCAACCACAGATGTCAGCAATCTATTCACTAAAGGGAAGTCATGTCTGCCTAACCCGATAGCCTTCTATGACGGTGTGACTGAATGGGTAGATGCAGGGAGAGCAGTGGATGTTGGCTCGCTTGACTTCAGCAAGCCTTTTGACACTGTCTCCCATAACATCCTCTTGGAAAAGCTCAGTAAGTGTGGGTTAGAAGGGTTGAGAACTGGCTGAATGGCAGAGCTCAGAGGGCTGTGATCAGTGGCGCAGGGTCCAGATAGCAACCTGTAAGTAGTGGTGTTCCCCAGGGGTCAGTGCTGGGTCCAGTCTTACTCAACATCTTCATCAGTGGCCTGGATGAAGGGATAGAGAGTACCCTCAGCAGGTTTGCTGATGATAGGAAATTGGGAAGAGTGGCTGATACACCAGCAGGCTGTGCTGCCATTCAGGGAGGTCTGGACAGACTGGAGAGCTGGGCAAAGGCAAACCTAATGAAATTCAACAAGGATAAGTGTAGAGTCCTGCACCTGGGGAGGAACAACACCATGTATTGGTACAGGTGAGGGGTAGACCCACTGGAAAGCAGCCCCATGGAGAGGGACTGTGGCGTCCAGGTGGACAAAAAGTTCTCCATGGAACAGCAATGGGACCTTGTGACCAGGAAGGCCAATGGTATCCTGGGGTGCATAAAGAAGAGGGTGGCCAGCAAGTTGAGGGAGGTTCTTCTCCCCCTCTACTCTGCACTGGTGAGACCACATCTGAAGTTCACTGTGTTCAGTTCTGGTCTCCCCAGTTCAAGAGGGACAGGGAAATACTGGAGAGAGTCCAACAGAGGCTATGAATATGATGAAGGGACTGGAACATCTCTCTGCTGAGGAAAAGGCTGAGAGCCCTGAGGCTGTTTAGCCTGGAGAAGAGAAGACTGAGAGGGGATCTTATGAACGTTTACAAATGTCTCAAGGGTGGTGTCAAGTAGAAGGGGCCAGTCCCTTTTCAGTGGTGCCCTGTAATAGGACAAGAGGTAATGGTCACAAGGTGAAACACAGGAAGTTCCACCTCAACATGAGAAAAAACTTCTTCACTGTGAGAGTGACAGAGCCTGGAACAGGCTGCTCAGAGAGGCTGTGGAGTCTCATTCTCTGGAAACTTTCAAGACCTGCCTGGATGCGTTCCTGTGTGGCCTGCCCTGGGTGTGTTGACAGGGGGGTTGGACTTGATGTTCTCCAGAGATCCTTTCCAACCCCTACCATTCTACAATTCCTGCTCTCCTCAGCTGTAATTTTGTTCAAAGTTTTCTTTTAGCACAACTCTTGTGGAAAACAGGTGGTGATATGATAGGGCCAAGGAGTGCAGAGTAAACAAAACTGGAGAAGATAGTTTAGCCAGGCCAAACTGGTTAATAATTGATTCAAAAGTGGTTTTAAATGTGTTAATTGAAAATGTGTGTTTTCATGGTTCCCTTTTAACAGATGCTTATTGGCATTCTCCTTGAAGTCTTGCATCTTTTACAGTCATCATGAATCAACAAACTGCCCTTGCCTCCCTATAAATGTGGAACTGTTGGTATATGAGCAATATATGAAATCACGTGCATTGCAGTACCAGGGGAGGCCTCTCTTCATTCTACACAGCAACTGGTTTATTGTGATTTTCTTCATTCTTGAGGACAAACTGCTCTTACCTTGACATTTGCCACGTTATTTTGAGAGACAAAGCTGTATAGCATTCTGTCTCCTAGGTTAGTAACTGTCCAGTGATAGGTTTAATACAACTTTGCTGCTGTTTTTGTACTTGAAGGGCCTTTGCAGGAAGAGATAAGAAGTTCAAATGAGGAAGCCCTATGCAGTGGTATGGGAAACAGCAGCTTGGAAAGATAACTCACATTGTTCATTTGTCCACAGCAAAGGGTTAGCGATAAACTTACGCGGCTTGAAGACAGAAATAGAAGGAGCAAGAAGCAGGATGTAGAGAGACATGGTGGAAAAGGGAAAGCAAAATGAGGCTGTGTTGGTACAGAGCAGTATTATCTGGTGTATACAGGGAAAGCAGGTAAGAGCGAATGAGATGCGTGTGCATTTTCTGCCAGAAATATTGTGAGAAGACCCTAGAAGGCAAGATATTGTGCACCAGACTTCACCAACTAATGTTCTGAATAAATACACTACAGTGCATTAAGTGCAGTTTTAAATACCTGAGCAGAGAAGATTTCTACATTGCTTTTAGGGGCGCAGAAAAATGCCAGTATAGATGCTGTGTCTCAGAGCAGTACATCAGTTTCTCCATTAAATGCTGATCTGGGGCTGGCCCTGCTTGGTTTCACGGCTCTGGAGCATGGAGGGCCAGTAGTCATGTTTTCACATGATGTAATCGTTTTTAAGGTCAGTTTGCTGAAACAAGTGCTGGGCTGAAGTGGACAGGAATGTTAGTGGTCTTGGCCAGGAACAGACAAATTAATAAATACCCTTCTGAGTGATCAAGGAATTAAAAAAGAAGCCATGTTCTTTAATTCCTTTATAAATTCTATAAGCATATTTTGCAACACCAATTGCCAACGAGTAGTTAAATAACGTTAGGAGGGTTAGATATTTATGATTGCCGCTTTAACCTGCACAGTGTTGCCCAAGGCCTTTGAAGAGGTGAGCAAAGGGTTCAGATTGCTTTAGGAAAACTGAGGTTGTGCCTCTGTGCACACAAGAGAGATGCAGCTCAGCTCTTGTTTAGTCATACGGGTTCATCACCCTAACCTGCTCTACAAGGTGGAGGTTATTTTCTGTTCCCAGTTAATCCTTGCCCTGTGCTGAGGTTGTTGGAGATGGCAGTGGTCTTCCAGGAGATGGAGGATGAAACTTGTCTGCCTTTGTGTCAGAAAAGAAGAAAATCAGAGAGTATTCCTCCCTTCTCAGCAGGTGGATGGGTGAGGAGTCTTCACCTTCGCATCAGCAGAGCTGCTTGTGATGGGTTAGGGTGGCCCTGTGCGGCTGTTCTCTGCTCACTGGTGACACCAGGGGGTTGCTCTTCCCACACTGGGTCCAGGGACCTCGTCATGCTCACTGAGATGTCTGGAGTTACGTGCACAGAGTTGTTGCCTGTTCTTTTTGTCACTAGAATCATCCCATAAAAAGCCCCAAATTAAGATGTACCTCTGAAGGTGCTGAAGTTGTCACAATCATCTTCAGTCCCTGGAATATGAGTAAATTTGCAAGATGAAAACACCTCAATGATCCCAAGAAGTGGAGCTACAGCTGTTGGCTTTTCCCTCTCCAGGTTTTTGTACTGTTGTCATTTTAAAACTACTGATGGTATAACTAAAGCTATGCCCCTTCCCGTGAGGTGGAGGATTTGCTTGGTGGTTTTGAGGTAGAGAATTAGTGTCACGCAGTTTGTGGTGCTGAACCATGAACTTTGACACATTTGTGCTCCTCTTTACAGTGTCAAATTTTTACAGGGTGAAAGAAGGAAGTGGTTTGCTAAGTCACTTAAAAAAATTATCACAACTACCAGTAATAACCACAGGGAAGATATGCAGACAGTGCGTATTCAGTGTAAAGCTATATATGGGAAAGGCTGCTCATTGTGAACCTGCTGCCAGTGAGGCTGCACTCTACCAGTAAGTGTCCACCCAGTCGCTTGGGCTGGGGGTCTGGCTGTCACATCTGCCTGAGTGCACATTGTGCAGTTACAAAGCTGTCAGACTGGCGATGAATTGTACCAGCTTTTAGTCCTTTGTGGGGAAATTCTTATGAGCAGGAGCCGTGCACGGGAGCGGTGATTAATGGAGTTAGGAAGAGGATGGAGAATAGTTTTACGGAAAGCGAGTGGCACTGGCAACAGAGCTTAGAGCAAAGTCTCTTGAAGTGTACAAGTGTCCTGGTATTCCAGTAATTTATGATCCATTGCTCATCTGGAAACTTTTTAGGGACACTGTTTTGTCCCCACCCAGAACAGAGGATTTGTGTTCGGGTTGAAGATACCTCATGGCTGACAGGTGTTTTTCATCAATGTGATAATTTGGCAGTGGCTGAGGGAGAGGACATGGCGATGGAGTAACTGAACCTGAAACTGAACCCTGTGGAAGGAATAATTTTGTCTCAACTGTTACAGAAATTGTATTGCTTTTGATACAATTTGAAGGAGTCTTTACATTCAGAGGTCAGTCACCTTTCCAGCAAAGCAAAGCTTTATGGTAAGGCAGCTGTGCTTTTTAGGCTTAAGGTTTTTATTCTAACTCAAGAATCTTAAGTATATTTTTCATGTGCTTTGAAATATTATGAGAAATCTATATGAGAAAACATTTTGCTGTATCCAAAAGTAATTTTTGCAGCTTTAAGGGGAGAGTGGTGATGTTTCCATTTTACATTTTTCTGAATTTTTCAGGATTAATAGTTTTGTTTCCTTTGCATTGTGAATTTCTTTTTCAGTATGGATTCTTCTGCATGGGTATAGATTACAAGGTTTAAATAACTTGGAAATGAAAATGTATATATTTAAAAATTAAGACATTTTTGAATTGCTGAAAATTGCACCTTGCCTGTGTTTCTTAAGCCTTTACATGTGTTCAGCTTTATTTTTCTAGATTTGTGAGCTATGTTTTGCATTAGAGAGTACATTAGTTTTTATACAAGAAACCATCATACCATCAGTCTCTGACCTTTTAGAAGTGAGGTGGTTGGTTTGCTGCTAAGGTGATAACTTCTAAGGAACCACTGCTTTCTACTTCTCTGAGAAATGCTGGTCAGAGTCTAGGTGACTGTGTGGTGTGTTCACAGACATACAGCCAAGATCCTTGCTGCTTCTCTGCTGCTAAACTGACCATCCCTTGCTGTTAAGTTCTTCCTTTGTCTTACACCAGCATCATTAAAAGGCTCCAGGACCCTCCTGGGAGCTGATGATTGAGTTGTCCTTCTAAAACCGCAGCACACACAGCCATAAATTACCATCATCGACTGCTTGGCAGTCACATTTGGTTGTGTCATGAGGTGGTGGTGCCTTCATGCATGTGCACATTGTTGGGGTCACTGAGACCTGTTCCATCCTTTGCAAGGGGAGAGTGCCATCTTCTGTCCTTGGCAGTTTCATTTAATTTCTTTTCAGTGTAAAGAACACTACACCTTGATGAGAGGCTTTTCTTTCTCTATTTGTAATGTAGCCTTAGTCATCTGAAAATCAGTTGTGAGATGGAAATTAGAGGGGCCAGGAGAATAATTGCTGGGCAGTCAAGGGAAGAAGCAGTTTATAGGCTGCGGTGGGGTTTCTTTGCATTTATTTAACCTTGATGAGTGGTGTTTTGGAGAAAAATTAAGTCTTCCGTCCACTCTCATTTCATCAGTGAAATGGCAGAGCCAGTCAGGGGCCTGCTTTGAGCTCTCCAATTATCCCTCCAACAAAACCAGGTCTCAGCAGTTCCCCACATGGATGAGCTCAAATGGCTTTTCTGTAGCCCTGGAAGGGCTCGCAGGCTTTTGGGGACAAACCCAGCTGTCAGGGTGGGTAATATCTGGGACAGCAGCTCTCTGGGCAATTTCCTTTATTTGCCACCCATTTTCAGGTTCTGCTTTTGATTATTTAGTTGTTGTTGTTGTGGTGGTGGTTGGTTGGTTTGTTTTGTTTTCCTATGAGGCTTTGTCAGCGTTTTGTAGCATCTATTGAGGAACTTTTCATCACCCAGTAAGCCAACTGTTACCAGGGGCTTTTTAGTCCCATTTCCAAGGGCATTTTATTGCATTACAAAAGAAGTAAAGTAAAGATTATGGGTATATCTATCTACAGTAGTAGGGTGCAAGCAGTAGACAACTTGTTTAAAAATAGAGACTTTTCAGTCTTCTTTTTCAGACTTAGGATCTTCATGCATCGTAAAGTGCTTAAATATAGAAAGTCTATTTCTGACTGGGTTTGAAAATCTTTTTTGGGAAGAGGCCTTTAATTGCAAAACAGTAAAAAATATTCTGAAGGGAAGGTGCCATATTTAGAAATGCAGATCAGGAATTGCTTGTGTGCCTTACCTGTGTTTTTCCACGTGTTCTAAACTATGAAGATTAAGCTAACCTCTGAATTTGCTAGCTTTAAACTCTTCCTTCCCCCATCTTTTTGGTGCATTTTTTTTGTTTTTTTTTTTTCTATTCTGTTTTTTAAGCTGTTTACCCAATGGAGTTCAGGGC
Organism: Chloroceryle amazona; assembly: GCA_027560015.1. Taxonomy (NCBI): domain Eukaryota; kingdom Metazoa; phylum Chordata; class Aves; order Coraciiformes; family Cerylidae; genus Chloroceryle; species Chloroceryle amazona. The sequence goes on along the minus strand of JANHFX010026771.1, from coordinate 28,628 downwards.
CCATATGAGTAATTTTATCCATCTTAAAGCTTCAACTGCTTGCCAGTTGTTTTTATCACTTTTTTTATCACTTTTTATCACTTTATCAGTTGTTTTTAAAGAGACATGATTACAAATGGCAGGCCAAATTTCTAGCTATAATGCTAACCTGCATCTTCAGCTGCTGCTCTGTCATTCCCTTCTGCTCTCAGCTTGGCCCCAGTCTGAATTATTAAAACATTTTGTGGGTTAATCCATACCTCCCTCTGGCTGTAAAGACTGTCACAGAGAAATAAGGCAGCGTTTTCCCAGCAGAGGGAGGTGTTGTACAGCTAGGCCAAAGCAGGGTTCCACTCGCTGGAGAAAAATGTGCCCTTTGCAGGATTTTTTTAGGACTTTATGGAGCAGCGTGCGCAGAGAGCTCACAGGAGGAAGCTGAAAGGCCTTGCTCCACAATCGGATAGACAGGAGACTTTTCCATGCTTGCTTTTCTATTTTGTTACTATTGTTGGAATAGTATAGTTGGAATGAGAGCAGGGACCTCTGCTTTGCCTCATCAAAACCTCATGGGCTACCTGTGGTGCAGGTGGAGATCCCTTTGGTACTGCCGGGGAGAGGAGGGACCTCCATGCCCACTGCCGCAGCCCCTCTGACTTCCCTCTGCCCTCTTCAATCCCAGAAGATTTTGGTTGAGTGCCTCGCAGCTCTGAAGTGTGTTGACCACACCATCATGTAGTGTTTTTACTTTTCATTGAATGGGATGCTAGTCCATAAAAGAGGTTGAAAAAAAACCCACCAGCCAACTGCTGTTAAATTGCAGCAAATGTTCTTGGTCAGCTGGAGCATGGATGTAAATCTGAAGTGCTGCTTTGCAGTGTCTGTGTCCTACGTAGTTTAGTGCCTCAGGATTTAGCCTAATCCACAGATAAAATATTCATGCACAGATAAAATATGCATGCTTCAGGATTGATTGATCACTAAGTGGAACAGGGCAAGAAATATCAAAACGGATGTTGGAATCACATTAGACAAGGAGGGAGGCATGTAATTAGTTAATTATTTAACACCCTGAATCAACAGTTTAGGCTCCTGTGAACCTTTGAAATTTTGTTGTTTTTATTTTTTTCAAGGTTTCCATCCTTAGATTTGCAGCTTGATTTGTCTCTGCTCGTTTGCTTTTCTCACTGCCTGCCCTAGCAGGGACCCAAGGCGGGGTGCGCTGTTCCTCGACACCAAACCCAGCAGTGGGGACTGGCCGCAGTGGCTGAGCTCAGAGAGTTGTAAAGCTTCATTTGTGGTTGGCACATTGGTTAGACACTTCGGGTGCTCTTGCAAAACTACTGGAAGGGTTCTTGCCACCTTCCTTCACTTGCTCCAGTGAGTCCCATCCATTCCCACTGACATACAAGCCTTTTCCTTGCCTTTAAAGAGTGTTTTTCTTCCAGACCTTGCAAGATATAGTAGAAAGCCAATGCTTTTGGACACCTTCCTCTGGAGGCTCATCCCAGTGATAATCTGGGCAAGCTATGGGGGCTGGAGAAAGAGGCTCCCCCGCCACAGCCACCCTTTAACTGTGTGCATGCTACAGGCACTGCTATACTGTTCTTACAATGCTCTTCTGAGTTGGGTTTTTTTGACTGCTTATGCTGCCCTGAAAACAGCTTTTCCTATTACTTTGAAAATCTGCAACTAAATTTAATTGAAACGGTGGTTTGTTCAAAGTTTTTTATAAAAAAAAAACAATCCAGCAAAACAAGCTCATGACACTGGCGTGTAAAAAAGATCAATCACATCAATAAAGGCTTCTCTGTGTATTGAGAGAGCTAAAACTTTTCTGGGTTCTAAAGGCATTCTCTGTAAATGCAGACTCTTGAAGAAATAACCTGAATTTGCAGTACTTGGTGGTTTTTATTATTCCTGAATTCAATGACATGGTTTCCAGCATCACTTACTGTTCACATCCCGATGAGCACAGTGAAAAGTAACCAGACATAACCTGTCGATCTTAAAAGATTTTTCAGTTACACAATTCTGCTGTATACCTGCAGTCACTAGAACAACAGTATTGCAACAGAAATTCAAGAGAAACCACTTCAGGCCTGGTATATCAAGAAAAATTGTTTGTAGGACTGCAGTGCAAAACTCAAACGTGAGCCTTGTCCCAAGTAATATAAAGTTACTTATTGCTTGGGCTGAATGAAGGACTGTGTGTTTTCTCTCTGGCTTCCACCTTTTGCTACTTAGAGCAGGTGAATATTTTCCTGTAGTAAAATACTGATTATGCTGTGATTGTCCCTCAGACTGCAGTAACAGTGTGACCTCTCTCTGGGGGCGTGAGGAAGGGCAGTTGCAGGAGTGAAGGGGCACACACTGGGAAACAAAGAGAGAACCTTTGAAGTACAGGACATAAACAGAGGCTGCATGTTACCAGCAATAAGAAAAGACGTGATAACTTGGCCAGTCCTCAAAAATTTTGATGGAATGTGAGAAGGTCCAAGTGGCCCCATCCCACGCGAGAAGAATGTAATCTCTCAAGAAAGGAATTATAAACAGCAGATAGGGGCTGGAAGGTAAAAGGGGGTGTGGGGAGCAGGAGGCACTCGCTAGGGAAGTTCTTCCTGCCAAATGAGGTCCATCCAAATCATGTTCTGGCAACCTTTAAGCAAGCTTAAAGGAGAAATATCATTTGCATTCTCCAACATCTCTCTCCAAAACACCCTTACAACATGGATCAGAACTTATGGTTTGGCTGAGTAATGTCAGATTTGAAACCTCATCTCCTGTGAGGATTGGTGGAGGATTGGGCAGAAAAGGAATCTGTTTTGGATTTCTTCTGGTAGGAAGCTTTTAGCTTGTTCTCAAGTCCTCCAAGAAAGTCTTTCCTAAGTCAGCTTAGACCACTGTTGGAGTTTGCTGAAGAAGCCTGTGAAATAATGCTGTGGAACTGACTCCCAGGTCTACTTTAAGAAACTAACTCTCTTACCCTCCTTTATATTGAGGTGCATTTGATCTTTATGACAATCAACTCATTTTTGTGTCTGGACTTTCTGTAGTCCTTCAGTTTTCATGCCTTGTCCAGTGGCATAGATTTTAAATTTCAGTAGTACCAGTTTGGTGCAGCTTTGGTTTCCCAGCACATTTTCTTAAAAGCTGTTGTCCCGTAGGAGCTGTCGAAGTGTGGCAGCTGTTCCTGCAGAGAAACAGGAATTTTAGTGCAACACAGTTCACAGTCATGCAACTTGCAGCAAAGTGGGCGGAGTGTTGTCCATTAATTTTTGACAGATGTGTGTCATGGTTAATACAAAAATACTCACTGAAAAGACTGCTACTGTCATGAATAAAAATTCATGACCAGGGCTGCAGATAACAGTTCGATTTCATTAGTTGACAAAGACCTTTTTCACTGCACAAAACCCTACTCTGTTTTCACTTTTTAGATTATTATCTAAAATTGATTGTTTCGACCAAGACAAATCACTGGTACACTGATAATTTAAAGCACTGTAAAAACTTGGTAACATGTAAAAGTTACCTGTGCCTTGAGTATCTGTCATCTGCCATCCCTGACCTCCGCTGGTAACAGCATTCTCTTTTCATTGAACTGCTGATTGACTGACTGCAGGGAATTGGCATTTAATTATGTTTAAGCTTCTCCTGCTGCATATTGAGAAACAATTGTAAATACTTTGTTTGAAACTGGAATGCAGCATGTTTAGGCAAATATCGTGACTGTTCTTGCTTTTATTTTCTGAGGACAGGCACTCAGATATATAGCTCTTGTTGATGTATCAGTGTGTGCAAGCTTCTAACATCACATAAATCACTGTGAATTTCTCCAACCATTACCTATTTGGCATGTTACGTGATTTCTTTTCCAAAATAATTTCTGTTATTTTTCCATTGTGTGATGTTTTATATTATATGTTGATGACATTCCAGACTGAAGCACATTGCTAGTATTATACAGAGTTACTGTGCTCGGGTTCAGTCTGGTAATCCTGCCAAATTCGGTGTCATGTGATGTAGCCAGTATTACATATGTTAGGCTTTTCTCTGTTACAAGCGTTCAAAAACACTGCTGCTACAAAATAAACATTTGAATAATGAACTATGAAATTCGTTCCACATGGAACTTGTTTCCTATCCTAGTCAAAACAGTCCTTGCAATTGTTACATTTCTGGGCTTTTATTAAATGTGAGTTCATTTAAGAAGCACCCCCTCTCCAGCTCTCTACATAGAAGTAAAAACTCTGAATTAAGTTTTCATTTCTGTGTGCCAAGGATGGTATCAAAGAAATTGTACAATTTTTTCCAAAAGCAGTAAGCTTTTTGGAAGACTCCTTTTAAGCTGAAACGCCTTTTAAGCTTTTTGGAAGACTCCTTTTGAAGCTGAAACGAAGAGTTTGCAAATCCCTGCTGGTCACCTTCCTGTCTTACAGGAAACCTTAAGCACTTCCATTCCTGTTTTACAATTACACAGGACACCCCATCACTACGAAACGTGACAAACAGTTAACGGTGGTTATGTTTTGAGAACCAAGAGGAGGGAGAAAAATACATTGTGGTTTCCTCCCAATTTTCAAGAAGCGTGGAAAAGAGCAATTTCTGACAAGCATGGTGCTGTTGTGTTTAATACAGAGGATTTTAATGCCGGTTCCTGAAGTTACTTTGCCGTGTTAAACTCTCTATCAGAGTTTGTTCACATGCTTGAACTTCTCTGAATTTTCACAGTGCTTAGGACTTTCTTTTTGTCATAAATCAGAGCGGGAAAGAGTTAACAGCTAATTGCAGCAGGCGCTGGGAGAGCTGCAGTAGGGTCGCTCTCTGCTGAAGAAAGCTGGAGGGAAGGCGGCGAGCTTGTCGCAGACATCCCTTAGGTGTGATAAAGGAAATGTGGTGCCCTTCAGGAGGGTGTGTACCTGTGAGAAACAGGAAGCCCAGCAGCGGCTGCCTGCCTGCAGAAGTTGGGCGCTCCGGCGGGCGCAGGTGCCGACACAACGCCGGCCCGCTTCTCTCCGGGCATCTTGGCAGGCACACTCCTCGGCAGCAACATCTGGAAGAGGCGGAGGGGAGAGAAACCCAACCCAAAGCCAAACCATCCCCTCCACCCCTCTTTAAAAAAAAATACCAAAAAAAAGAACCAAAACCCACCCAACAACCCTCCAGGTAGAGAAGTATGACGTCCTTGCAGCTGAAAGAGTTGTCACATTCAGGTCTGTACAGGAGGAGACGGGATCGCCCTGATAGCGTGGGACTGCCCGGGTCACACGAAGAGAAGCTGAGGTGAGTGCGAACTGACGGGTACTGCCGGGGCACCGAGCCCTTCTCGGCAGCCTGCTTTTCTTTGATGGTTTTAGCAAAACAAATGCAAACACGGCTCTGGAATAGTCACTGCAAAACACATTCCTCGAGAAGCTGTCCCGAAGCACTACAGAAAAAACCCCAAAGGAGGGGTAACAGGAGCCATACGGTGACCCTGTGTGTTTTGGTGATGGGGTGACTCCCTTCCTTGGCTCTGGAAAGGGCAAATGTTAGTCGGTGGTTGCTTCTGGATCCCATCTGACAGCCAGCACTTGCAAGTAAATAACTTTCTGCAGCGTGACAATTTTGCTCAGCGTGGTTTGAAGTCAGTTTTGGGTCACTCTGGCGCTGTGGGTTGTGCTGCTTCTCGGGAGTCTTGACACAGCCTCTCTGCCAGGCTGGTTGTGTGGCAGAGGGGCTGGGGCTGCTCCTGGGCTCCGGATCTCTTCATGGTGGGCTCTTTGTTGTGGAAAGGGCTTTAGGCAAAAGAACAGAGCAGGATCCCAGCGCCTGACCTTACCCGGGAGGAGTGATCAAAAATCAGAAAGCCATTCGATGTCCAGTGTTATCTTCCTGATGCTGCGTGGCTTTTCAAAGACTTAACAGCAGATTTTCAAAAAAGCCTCTGTTTGGAGCAGGGAGACTAAAGAATTGTTTGCAACCTGAGTAAGCGCAGACACCAGAAAAAAAACAACAAAAAAAGAAGTAAAAATGCAAAGTTTTTTTGCTAAGCGTGCTCAGCAATCTGTTCCCGCGTCAGGCTCTGCAGAAGATCCTGGTGCTAACAAAGGCCTCGTTAAGAGAGGAAGTACTTCCTATCCCCTAATGCCTGTTCCCCAGCTGTATTTTTAGATTTTTTTTCATTGGAGGTGGCTGTGCATCAGATCAGAGCTGTGTGATTTAAAGAGGGTTTGTTACTGCTCTTTCCGTTACCTGAGGTAGCAATTGCACAAGGATGGGGATTCAGACTTGTGACATTCACCCTTTTGTAAGGATAAATTAAACACCTTAATTAAAAATTCTTGTGGCAAAATGTGTTATTGTAACCTACTGAGATTATTTGTCAGAAATATGGGATCGGTTCTAAGAATGTGTTAACTTGTGAGTCTTATATCTGTGTTTGGTATCTATTTACAGTGTCAATTCTGGAATGATTTCTTAGATGGCTTTCTAACAGCATTAGCAGTATATGTTATATTCATATGTCTATAGATGGAAAAACAATCAGTAGAGTAAGAGATGTGCAGAGATTCTTGACATTTTCACATTAGTTTCTTCCATACAGAAGTAGCGATGAGGAGGATTAGATCTTTTTAGGGAAGAGAAAGCTGCTTTTTAGAGCATATACATAAAAGCGGGTGCTACCTCTCTACAGTTGTGCTGCTGTTTCTTTTTTGCGTGTCCCAAACGAGGATGAGGTCCTTTTGGGGCTGCATGGCAGGAAGGGGTTCTCTGTATCAGTGTTTTGATTCTTTCCTGAGCCTCTTCCAGTTAAAGATGAGAAAAATGTGAAACAGGGATCAGTCTTGAGAAATAAAATCCATGTTGGAGGAAATAGAAACCAGGGGACTTATGAATTAGCTCAGGGCAGGGTACTGGAGATAGAAGAAGGTGAATAGAGCATGGTCAGGTGATGCTTTTAGAGCAAGGAAATAACCCATTCCTAAAGGCAGAGCTTCTCTTATATTTGCTGAGAGCTTAAGCTGGTTCTTACTGAAACTAAACCTTGCTCCTTCCTAAACCATTTTATGATATTTCAGTGTGTTGCCAGGCAGGCTTGTTTATAATTTTGACTGCATTCTCCACAACAAAAGGCCATGGCATTCTAAATACAAAATAATGACCTGACAACAGGGCAAAGAGCAGTTGGGAGCGAAGATAGAAAGTTCTTTAGTTTTCTAAAACTGGAAACATCTAGCTATTTTCCTGCACTCTTCCTGATGACACTCAGATGCCTGTCCTTAGCAACTACTTTCAGAGTATCTAGAGTACACAAGAAAGACAAGAGGTTTCTTCCATGCCTGCTAAATATAGCTTGCCATCCTCCATGGCTTTGTAATGCCCTCCTGTAGTTTCTCTCTCCAATTCTTTGTTCCGGTGCCTTTGCATTTCGTTTTACATACATATTAATCCACATGTGTTAAATAATATCAGCCCTCGAGGAACAGTTCACTGAAAATTGCTTTGTCAGTTCAAGTACCATATTTATCTAATCCTGGGCCAAAATATACTTGGGATGCCAATGTCCTCAGGATATCCTGTGAGAATTTCAGTATAGAAAAGAAAAGAAAAAAAAGGAAAATTGCCCTTTCTTAAAGTCATACATGGTACCTGCCAGCTTGTATTTTACAGCCCTTTTACACCTTACCCCAGCATAAGATTTCTCTCTTTGCTGCCCTTTTCTGAGGTCTATGTCGCCTTTGGTAGTGGTTTCCTGAGATCCAGGCTGGAGTGTTCCTCAGTAAGGCACAAAACAGCAGCAGCCCAGCGGAGAGCCTCTCAACCCACCTTACCTTGGCTGCAGGGTGTTGTGCAGCACCTCTGCTCTGCTGCTGCAAGCACCGCTTTAATTCTGGTTTCTGGGTCCAGCCATCGCAGCAGGAGCCAGACGCTGCTTGGTAGGATGGGGACTGGTGTGCCCACAAACCGTGGCCGAGACCTAGCTAAGTGTTGGCAGTGTCAGTGCTGCAAAGCAGCTCAAGGGAGGGCTTGATGCCAAAATTCTGTCTTTGCTCTTTCCTGGGAATGTCAGTGTCATTTGTACTTAAACCACCTGAGATTAGTAGTAATTAGAGTACTGGGAAGCAAGGTACTGGAACTCCTAAATGTGTTTATCATATCATGGATCAGATATGTTTTATTTTCCAGGAACCAAAAATTCTTGGAACAACTCTCTTTAACATATCAAAATAATATCCTAGGTTGACATAGCTTCATGACAGCTCATATGCCATGGGACTCTGAGCTCACACCAGGAAGGTGAGCTTTAGCTTCTGCACCTGTGTCCACCGATGTCACTTCACCCAGAGGTTTGACCCCCATCACCATCTCCCAGATCTGCTGCTCAATTTATGATGAGTCAGTCTCTATGCACATTTCCCTCTTTTTTTTCAGGAAAGAGCATAGGAATATAGTTTGGCTCTTTCCGTTAAGTTTTGTAGCTTGTCAGATTTCCATTTACAGTAGAAGCTCCTAAATAAATATTTAAATGTAACAAAGTCTCTCCAAACATCTCTTGCTCTAACAAGTAGGTACCAGGTTGTCTTGAGGGGACCTCGTGGCAGGCAGCCGTGGCTGCCCGTGGGGCCCAGTCCACCAGCAGCAGCACGCACTTTAGTGCATGGTTTTGCTCATTTTGCCCAAACAATCGCTGCGATTCCTCCCCAGGCTGCTGATGGAGCTCAACATCTTGCATCGTACCTGCTGCCCTGCTGCACTTTGCAGGCTGTTGCTAGCTCAGAATCTGCCCCAGCTACCTCTTTGTTGCAGGGGGTACAGTGGAGTGGCTGAGATGTCCCACTGGCAGGGGTGAGGACCTGAGTGGGCTGGGAAGGACAGATAGAGCCCATCCCGTTGAAGAGAGCGAGGGCATTTCAAGGGAAGCCACCAATAGTCGTAAATAACAAGCTCTAAGGTGGACAGAGATCGGGACTGGGGTGGGAGGGTAAGAGTCATGCCCCTCTTTTTGAAACCCATCCTAGGATGGAGTGAGCTGCCTTCCCAGCAAACTTCTCTCGCCCCCCTTGCCTTACCGCCTCCCAGCCTAACCCATGCCCAGGTTATCCTGTCAGCTGTAGCAGGGTGAAGGGAGTCCCAGTCCTTGTCCTGACAGCGCAGGACATTGATTGGGATGGGAAATTCATCTTCTCTTTCTACTTCTCCCACTCCCATATCACTTAACAAGTCCCATAGGGCTCTCCAGGAACCTTTTAATCTGCTGATATAGCTGTTGCTGGTACCTGTTAGCTGGAGCCTGCCTGCCCCACATAAAGGTGCTCCAGATAGCTCATCGTTTTCTTCATCTTGCGCAGTGCAAGAATTTGCTTAGTTTAGACCTTCACTGGGGTAGGGATGCTGAATACCAGCCTCTCTCCCCCTGCTTGAGCTCAGCCAACCAATGCATAGACCTTAACTATGCAGGGTGTTCTGCTCAAAGTGCAGGTGGCTGCGTGGCACCTTCATCTGTCCCCTGTCTGCAGCAGATTCAGCAGTCACTGAACTAAATGCAACCTGAGAAAGCTGCTTTTCAGAATGAAAGACTTGTTCTTTTCCAGATATATTGATTTGGTGGGGAAAATAAAAGACAAAAAAAAAGACATCTCTGATAAACCTTGTCTCACCTTGTCTTTAGAAATGGCAGGTAAAAATTCTGACTGCCTTGCTTTTCTCAGCAAACAGGATGCAAAGGACATTGTACACATACATTCATGATTAATCATTAGGAGTCACGTAACAGTAACAGTATGCTTGCTATTTTTGCTCTTTCCCCTTCTTATCTCATCGCCTTTATGAAAATAGAATGATTCCTCTAAAAAATTTGATGCTATTAATTTCCAAAGCTCAATACTGGGAAAGCAGGGACAATTATGTGGGGTTTTTTGTCAGTTAAAGTGAATTTGGTCACAGTTGCCCATAGCTCTCTTTTCATGTGGGTTCTAATGTGTTTAAAAGTGTAAACAACTTTTGAAGAGATTAGTCTCAGGTTTTCACCAAATACTACATTTCAGCATTTGCCACAAATAATCATTAGCAAGCTTCAGGTGGTCACTGTCAGTTACTCAGTTCGGTTCTCTTGTGCAGAAAGCACACAATGTTTTCCACATTAGTAACTTCAAAGTATCTGCCTTTCCTTTGCTCTCTGCTGCTGAAGCTGATAGGTACATCTGCGTGAGTAGGTGCAGGCAATGTTCTGCTGGGTCCATTCAGGCTCCCACCTGCCTCTGAACACTGGCTCCAGGCTGGAAGGCAAGTGGATGTGCCCCAAAATTTCATGCACAAAGACTCTCTTGCAGATAAAGTAGGAGCCATAAGCACATTCTTACGTCCTACTGAGCCTTGAGGGGATAGACTCTGCACAGCAAAGCTGGTAGGTGGGTATAAAAAGAAACAAATTAATAAAATCCCCCGAACATCAGCAGTGCGGTAGGGCTGAGTGCCTCCCGCTCTTTGTGAGACACAGCATTTGGGAGTTGTGCAAGGTCACAGATCTCCACAGCCTGCCATCGAAAGCCCGTGTGTCAGCCAGCCAAGGTGTGCAGCTGTTTCCAGCCTCACGTCACCCCCGAAGACCTCCTCCTCTTCCTAGTAGGTAGGAAGATGCTGGTTGGAGACTGTGTGGGGAACCAGTGAGCCTGTTGACTTTCAGACACCGTAGTTAGGGTACTAAGGGTAGCACAAGGCAAGAAGGATAGGTCTGTCTGCACCTGGAAGCATTCTTTAATTTGTTTTTCACTCGTAATGTTTCTTAATCGCACCATGACTGTTAATATTTATGTAGCCGCTTTCTGTAAGTAGGTGTTTCACTTGCTCATGATGCCAGTCTGAGCAGGTAAAGCAGTAATTATTCAATACATTGGTGGGAAAAAGAAAAAAAAAAAGCTCATTTATTAAACCAGGAAGAGCTTGAAAATAAACGTTAAGCCACAAAAAAAATATTACACTTCTTCATTTGTTGTGATTAGAAACTCTGCTAGAAGAGTAGAGAGTCGGGCCCTGGAAATACTAATGGGAATCAGATGCTTGAGAGCTCTTGGTTAAAAAGCACTTTGGCTCATTTGCTAGCTGCTCTAATTGAAGACAGGATTTGTCCCTGTACACATAACCCTGAATTACTGTTATTATGGTAACTTCCAACCAGCAAAAATATGCTTCGTGGTTCTATTTTAATAGCGTGATACTTGGGATGCGCATTGAGCCTCAGTATCCAAATGACTAGAGGCTTTACTTTTCCTATGTGCTGTGCTTTTCATTGCTGTAGGGGTTAAAATAACTCCGAGGAACACACCCTTTTTTCCTTGCCTCCACTCTCACCCCGTGTCTCCTGCATTGCATAACAACTCCCAAGCAATTCGGTTTGACTTGCTCACCCCGACTGTCACCTCCCCCGACTCCAGTTGACCAGAGGTAGCTGCTTGCATAACAGAAACCCGAGCAATTGCTACTGTTCCTTTTATCTGTGATTTCAGTAAATTATTATCAATGGTTATTGCAATTAAGATTTTCACTCCTCTTTCTTACAGGATTAGCTGGCTAAAGATAAGTCGTAGGTGTCTTTTTTTTTTTTTTTTATCCAGTTTGCTTTTATGTGTTTTGAGAACACTTAATAAGAGGTGTTCTCTACAGAAAGTGTACTGTGATTGCTCATTATTCTTCATTATAATTAAGCTGTCCTTTGAATGCAGCATATCACACTGAAGTGAATTTACACACAGAAGTATTCTGCAGAGAAGAGGAAAACAAAATTATGTCAATGTCACCACTTAACAAAAATTACTAGCTTGCAGGCATTGGGGAGAACAATCTTAAAGGCTGTAAGTTTGGGTTCCCTTTCTGTTTATTTTCTTTTCCTGTGGTAAAGCTTCTTCTAGGAAATGTAAAATCAACAGACATGGTGTCCTTGAGAGGACTGTGAGCCTTTTACACGATGCTCTCCAGACACAGGAACAGCCACGTCCACTGCCTCTGACAGTGGCCAAAAGCTGATGCCTGGGAAGGGAGGTAGAAGGAAAGACCAGGCCTTTTATGGGGTTTCATTTGGTAGCTATCCCAGTTTGCCAGCTGCAGCTCAGGGACTTCCTACAGTGCTTGTGACATTCGGTGTTTTTTCTTTTGGTTAACTCCTTCGGTCTCGCCTCACACCCAGGAATCTCAGGGCTTCTCCCAAACATGAGTGACGCTCTTGAGTTTTCGTGTGTATTACCTGATGCCATAGTGCACATAGTTATGTGTTGATCTTTTCCTCGACTGATTTGTCGTAGCAGCTTTTAGGCGTTGCTTGTTTTTCATCTTTATATCTGCCAGCTTTGTACAAACGTCTGATTTTAGACTGAAATGATGGTTTCACTCATAGCGCCCTGGGAGCAGTGCTTTTGGATGATACTGCCAGCAGATTGTAAGTAATCCTGTGGTCTGTCTTTATATAGGAAGGAGATGAAGCTCCATTATCTTTTGCAGCCTTCTGTCCAACAAGAGAAATTTGGTTTATGACTTTTGTGACATAATTCCCTGTAGCTTTTCTGCTTTTTCTCTCTGTCCTAGTGGCCACGATAGAGCTAGAAGAAAGTGTATAAAAAACTATGAGCTCTTAGCCTCAAAGGAGATACCATACTGGCAGACACAGCTAGCAATGCCTGGCAGTATTTCTCAGCTGTGCCTTTTTAAATGAAAGATCCTAAAGATAAAAGCTGTTCCAGCAAGGAATGAGAGGACGAAGGTGAAGTGGATGTGAAACAGTGTTTGTCTGTTCCAGCATGTTAAAACCATGCATTCTATGCTCTTCATAGATCATAAAGTTCTATGATCTGGGGTGGAACAGATCTAGAGGAGTCTACCTTTTGAACTCTGTTTTCTATGCAGCTATTGGAAAAATGTTACCCACTCAGAGTCATGACTCAAAACTGCCCTGTCTGGTCCCCTTCTTGTTCCGCTATGGAAGGTTTGCATTGAAAGCTGTTTGTCTTGCTAGATGTTTGGCTTTTCAGTTACTGTTTTGTACATTTCTCCTCACGGACTTCAGAAACTGAAGCATACACTATATTCTACTATATCCAAAAAGCTGCTCCTTATACATATAGCTATATATTTTTTAAAAAGGACACAGTAGCAGTGCACCTTCAGGATAGGATACCTCTGTGAGCTATCAGGTTTCAGTCATGAATTTTGCCTGAAGTGTACAAGTAATTGCTCAGTTTTAAACTACATTCCTTTCTAAAGCTAATCCTCTATCAAGGTTTAGGGTCAGGGCCGTCCCCTAGACCTATGACAGATGCTCTCTGTTAACCCCTCTCCCTCCCCACAGGGGAAGAGAAATGGAACAAGGGAGAGAGACTTAGCGACTAGAAAGGGAAACTAGAAAAACTTCAAAGAAAATAATAAAATGGAATATATACAAAAATATACAAAACCAGTACCAAACCCAACCTCCTGATGGTAATGACATCACTGTCCCCACTGATGCTGTGGAGCAGGCACCGGGGGAGTCCCAGCCTGGGCTCAGCAGCAGACGGGATCTGTGTTCAGGAGCTGGATTCTGGTACTGGGTTCAGGAACCCATAGAGCAGGATCCAAAGGAGGATGGACAGAGTCCTCCTGGGATGACAGCCATTGAAGAAGAGAGGAAGAAGATCTTGACCTTCGTGACCTCTCAGCTTTATACTGAATATTATGTATCTGGGCTGGAATACCTTGCTGGTTGGTTTAGGGTCACCTGTCCTGGCCACTCCACCCAGAAGGTGCAGCCTTTTAATTTTTGCACCCCCCAGTGTGGTGCACAAGATCCAGCAGTGACCTTGGTCTGCACCCCAACCCTTGGTAGTGACTCTGACCATGGGGTGCTATCACTGCCAGCAGTAGCCACTGCCTGGGAAAACAGGCTGCTGACTGCAGACAGTGCAGTCAGTTCGATTAGACTGAGCTGCAGAGTAAAATCACTGAAAAGAATTGTTCTCACTCAAACCAGGACATCTCAACTTATACCCACTTCCCTGTGGTACGTAGCAAAGAGGAATGAGGTTTGGCTTGAAATCCTCCGATCCAAAGCACGAAACCTTGTCATCTTCTCTTTACCCTTTAGTTCTGTTCTGCCAAGTGAATAGTGTGTGCCACTCCTTCAGATAATGCCAGCCACATGCTGTTGTGGGCGTTGATTTCTCCGTCTCCCTCCACAAGTCTTACAGATTGTAACCATTCACTCCTGCTTTACTCACTTGGGATTAGTCAGTTGTTGGGGTGGAAACCATGACTTTAAAAAAGCCTTGCAATAGTTTCCAAAGCCTTTGGTTTGGAAATGGCGTGGAAGTCTTACTTTGCCCTAACTGCTACCGAAACTCATTTGTGCTTACTTGGCAAGTCTGCTACTAGAATTGAATAGCTAATGAATATAAAGTAGAAGATAAAGACCTTCAGTTTGTATTAATTGAAATATCAAGACCATCATAAGTAAGTATGAAAGCAAGGCTGGTTTGAATTAGCTTTATTTGTCAATACTTTACTTGTGCTTGAAGCTTAGGAACATAAATCACTTCTGGTTATTCTCTTTCAACTGGTGAATCTTAGGGCTATTCTTTAATTTTGCATTCTTAACTGCAGACAGCTCAGGTGTCTGCCATCCACTGCTGGTTTTAAAGCTTGGTGATACTGCAGTGAGTGTGGGAAGAGGAAAATGTGAAACCATAACCTAGAGAGACTAATAATTATGATTTCATATGTGTGTCACCGAAGACCAACAGCTGATGTGTTTTCTTTACCACATTCTATTTCTGCCCAGAACAAATTAATTCAAGCAATGAAAAACTTTGCACTTCCTCATCTAGAATAAAAAAAAAAGAAACTTGATAGCACGCCCTGGGTGTTCCTGCGTTGGCAGGGAGATTGGACTCGATGATCTCCACAAGTCCCTTCCAGCCCCTGCCATTCTGTGATTCTATGAAGGTGAAAAATGGTTCAAGAGGTTATGTTGCTGAAGGTGCAGATCGAATGTGTAAGAGGAGACGTGTGTGGAAGTGAAGTGTTGGTTACTGAGGCTGAAGGCTAGTCCTCAGCGTGGTCTCTCCAGTAGATATGTTACTATAATAAGGGTGTCACTGTGAACCAGGAAACATACGGTTGAAATTCAGTGAAGGGTCTTTAGTGGATTTCAGTGACAGATGACGTGAATGTTGGTGCTAGGAAGCTCTTACTGTGAAGAAAAATAGAGTAGTAGAATAGCATTTGAGAATCATAGAATCACTTGGATTAGAAAGGGGATCTTTAAAATTGAGTCCAACCATAAACCTAACAGTGCCAAGTCCCACTAAACCATGTCCCTAAGTGCCACGTCTACATGTCATTTAACTACCACCAGGCATGGTGACTCCACCACTTCCCTGAGCAGCCTGTTCCAATGCTTAGCAACCCTTTCTGTGAAGAAATTTTTCCTGTTGTCCAGTCTTTGGGCCATTTCCTCTCATCCTATTGCTTGTTACATGGAAGAAGAGACCAGCACCCACCTCACTACACTTTTAGGTAGTTGTAGAGAGCAAGAGCTGTTACAAGAGCCTCCCCTGAATCTCCTTTTCTCCAGTGTAAACCCCAGTTCCCTCAGTTGCTCCCTGTAAGACTTGTGCTCTAGACCCTCCACCAGCATCATTACCCTTCTTTGGACACGCTCCAGCACCTCAGTGTCCTTCTTGTAGTTAGGGCCAAAACTGAACACGGCATTCGAGGTGCGGCTTCACCAGGGTCCAGTACAGGGGCTTCACTTCTTTGCTTCCAGTACAGTGCAATCACTTCCCTACTCCTGTTGGCTACACTGTTCCTGATACAGGCCAGGATGCTTTTTTCCTAAAATGTCAGAAGTTGCATAGGTCAACCTCATACATGGTTTACATATTTCAACTTTAAATCTATTCCTTAAGCAGAGAAAAGGAGAGGAGGAGCACACGTACACTGAGTTGTAATTGGCTTGCAATTGCCTGATCACACTTTATTGTGCATCCCTTGACTTTCCAGGGGTTTGATTTCCACCAGTATAAATATTATTCTGCCCAAATGCTTTAAAATCTTGTAACTGAATGACACTGGTGATGTGAAGTACAGTGTGTATGACCAAACAGAAGGACACTTTTCAGGTTGGTGGGCCTCGTCTTGTCAGTCTTGAAAAGATGGTTCTTTCAGAGCGAGTGCCTTGAGAGACATTTGATGTGCAGCCCCTAATACTGAGTATCTGACCTTTTATATTATTCTTAAATTGGAAATAGGGATATAAATGTTAATATATGGAATTTAGTAGTGCAAATGCATCTTTAAAATGTATTGAGTTGGAAGAGTTTGGATACACTGTACTAACTGTAGTGTAGGCAACTATGCAGGGCTCAGATCTTAAGAATAACCAGTTGTGTGCTGTATCTCATGCAGCACAAATTTAACAGAGATTGTGAGTTTCCTAGATGCGATACCACATCTTTTTGTTGTTTTGTTTTTTACTGTCTGTGCAGGATTCAAAAAAACAGCAGTGAAGAAGACATGGCTGGTTTAAAAGAGTACCAAATACCTTGTTTTACATGAAGCGTGGCTTCATTTGGTAATGTTTATAACCAGCAGGAAGAAAATATCATAGTTTTTCAAAATAGTACTTACAACAGGAGAGTGCTGCAGTTAAATATTGCTCTCCTTTTCTACAGCTTCTGTCAGAGACTGCTATTTCACTGGCCTTGTATGGCTGATAAAACCTTGTGTGGGAAGGTGCTGCTTACCTGCTTATTCCAGTTATATTCACTTCCTTAAGGAGAGATGGAATGTGAACCTTCTCTTTGTGGAGACCAAAGCATTTTTTAGACATGTTTATACTAGAATCAATTTATATCGAAGGATATGAAACAGCTAGAGTTGCTTTTTTTGCTCGCCCTCTTTAAACTCCCACCGCATAAGCTTAATTATGCTTTTCGTGGTGAGGAGTAAAGGATGAAACTTATAGGAGCACTCAGAATTAACTTGGTTTTTATTGTAGTGGTTTCAAGATGGTTTTCTCTCTCTTTTAATAGAAACAGAAGTTAGAGCAGTGCTGGGGACATGTGAAAATCTGCCTGTAACATGCATTTTTATTATGGAAAAGATTTATACCTTCTTTCAAATTGCCTTGGGAGACCAGCTTAACACGGAAAGTATTTTATTGCTTAAGAGATAAACAAATGCAGGAACCAGAACCCAAGAGTGTTTTTAATTTCAATGAAAAAACAGACACAAAAGGTCAATTAGTGCTTTAAAAGGTTGCTGCAGAAATCAGCGCAGGGCACTGGAAATCCACACGTATTTTGCAGCAAAACTTCTGTTCTACAGTTGTTCTGTATTTAGCTTGTGAGGGCTGTTGCATAGCATCTATGTTATATATCGTTCAAATGAAATCACCCTTAGCTCTGCGGGAAGGGGAGGGATGCACGGTGAGCTGCATGACCCAGTGTGGTACGAGGCCTCTCACCAGCGTTGTGCTGCAGTCATATTGCACGGTGGCACGAGTAGTTTGCCAAGCAGCAGCTGCTTTTGCCAAGCACCTTGTTTGGAGCCCTGACTGGTCAGCATGTCTATTTGTGGCACGGAGCGAAACAACTCGGTGGGGCTGGCTGGCCACCGAGCCTTCTCTGTAAGAGTCCCCCTGTCTGTCTCTGGAAGCCACCAGCACGGGCAGGTGGATTTGCAAGCTCTCCAGGGAGAGTGGCGAGTGAATGGGGCTGCAGTCGTCCCTCAGCAGCATGGCTGGTTTTGCTGTTGTTTTCTGAAGCTCTTCTCCTTGGCCGCAGTGGGACCCTTCCCCTCCTTTCTTCTGCCGTTTCCTTTTGCACCTTGCCCAGCATCAGCTTTGGCTTCTGATAAGATCCTCAGGAGTGTGCCAGGAAGAGCCTCTCTGTCTTCTTCCTTGCTATGTTACGTACCTTTTCTCGTTAAATACTTGACTCCTCCCTATCACTGCTTCCTTAGCAGCAGGCTGGTAGGTTTTGTCCCATATACCAGGGAATGCCCTTGGGAGGCTGCTGCTGCAAATCAGCAACCCCCTGCGACTTCTTGCTTCCCATGGGCAGCTTCACTTTGGAGTAACCTAGCATTCCCCAATGAAAATGCCGTGTATTTTTAACAGCGGATCTTGGTGACACGCCTCCAGCAGAATGACCGAACGGGGGCAGATGGCCAACTGCTCTGCATTTGTGGATTACCAGACCTTCACAGGAGAAATTATGTTTTGCTTCAGTAGCAGAAAGGCCCTTTTTAGACTCTTGGCAAGCTCTTTTCTCGCTTAATAAAAAACAAATAGGGAGTAATTCCACCAAGGAGCAATGGCAATCGACCTCTAGAACCAGGCAGCTTCTACTTACTGCACAGATAAGAGTCCTGTTACCGTGTAGGACTGCTTCTGGAAAAAAGCTGGGAAGATTAAAACAGGATGGACATCTCATTGCAGTGACCTGCAGTACTACTTGCTTTGCTACAGACATGCAGAAGACTGCACCGTAGCAAGCCAAAGAAGCAAGCAAATACTTCCTGTTGACCACAGAAGACACGAGGCAGCAGAAGCAGCCTCCAGCCACCTTGGTGACCTGTGGATTTCAGGTTACTGCAAGGACTGAAGTAGTCCATGAGCAGAGAGAAACTCTTCAGGGCTCTCTGATTTGCAGCAGCAGCCTGCCAGGAGAATAGCCTGTGATCTCGGACCAGTCAGCATGGTTGGTCCATTGCAGTTGATCTCCCTGGAATTTTTCATACCCACAGAAGCTCAGCATTGACCTGTGCAGGAGATGCTGGGAAGTAGGATGGAGAAGAGCTGTCATCACTATGCCTGCATCTCCAGTGTCAAACAGTGTTCCTGATCATCACTGGTGCTCCAGTGGATGCAGAAAACTTTTCTTCCAGTGCTATTTCTTGCATTGGTGCTCTGGCAAGATCATCGTGGCCTAGGGCTACAACCTGAGCATTGCTTGATATGGAGCTTGCTCCATGACAGACAAAAATAGGGCTTGAGCTCCAGCCAAGCCATGTCAGTGATGAGGGTGCAGCCTCCTTAGCCTGTAACAGCTTGTGACTCCTGGTAACTCTGATGCAAAATGGATAAATCACACCTACAGATCAGTAAATAAGCAAGGTCATGCTGCCTGGGTCCCACATACCATGATGTCCTGTGGCACAGGATGGAAGCTCACCCAGGGCTTACTTCCCGCTGCGGGGAGGTGAAAGAAAGATGCCTGACCATGCCCATCCCACAAATTTGGCAGCAGCAGAAGCTAGTGCTGCGCTGGCCAGGCTATGGGTAAACAGCTACGTGCAAGCCCAGGCTTGTGTGGAAAGTGATGTGTGTGCTGCTGTATGCTCACTGAGCAAGCTATTCCAACTGGTGGTGAGAGGTACGGACCAAACCCATCACAAACCAGACCCTATGCAGTAGGTCCTAGGAAAGTGAAGGCATATTAAGTAGTAGTAGCCTTGACTGGACTTTCTGTTGTATTCTTTGTCAACTTCTAGTCCTAATTCCTCTACTCGTTCCCTCTGTTCATCTCCCTGTCCTGTGTTTTCTCATGCCCCCTTCATTTTCATTCTTTCTTCCTGGTCTTGCTCTCTCAGTTCCATAAATCCACTGTAAATTACGTCTTTTTATGTAAGATCATCACTTTAAATGCACTGAAAATCAAGCTTTGTTTTTTCTCCTTCCTGTATTGCCCATTACAGTGTGCCTGGCAGTTCAGTTAATGGCCTGTGAGGCACAACAGAAGCCAAACTATCCATCTGTACCTTCCCCTTCTCTGAAGTACTGACAAGAATAAAGATGCCTATAGATAAATTCAGCACACATGACTTAAAAGACACAAGTGGAAGATTAAAGGCCATTTTTACAATGTAATTATTATACCGTAGCATTAAAGCAATACTTATCTAATGACAGAAGTCTTCTCTTCATGCCTTCCGCTGCTGGTTTGCCCAGGATAAAATATTGTTGGAATCTACCTCCCCTCCCCTCAGCAAAGAATAGCTGCAAATAAGTTTGGTGGTGAAGTTACTTGCTCACGGAGGTTACACCACAGCTCTCCTGGGTGACTTCTATCAGCAGCCGGCAGCGAAGCCTCTTTCCAGCATCTGAGTTTACATGAGGGCCTGTCAGGGGAAGGTGCTTCTCTGCTCATGGCCAGCCTCAGTAAATCGCAACATGCCAGGCTCGCTGCCCCGACGCTGAACTTTTAACTTGAAGCTTCAGCAGGGCACCGAGTAGCTCCAGCTGCATGACACAGAGCTGTGAAAGTAAATCACTTTGCTGGGAGCAAGGGGAAGTCCAGCGTATCCTTTTGCAGACTTAGGCTACAGCTTCTCTGCAGTATAAGCATAGAATATATACACCCAGGAGAGCAACTGGAGAGAGATGGACTTCCAGCGCAGAGCTCACCCGTACTCCATCCCAGAGGATGAAGAGGTTGCTCACAAGGTCGCTCCTGATGTGCACAGCTCTGCAGAAAATGAAGGCGAGAAACCAGTGTCAAAATTGCAACGTAGGCACAGTGACATAAAACTCTACAAGGAGTTTTGTGACTTTTATGCAAGACTGTAAGTTCATTCTGTTTGGCTTCAGCGTGTAACTACAGTGACATTACTGGTGTGTTTTATGTCGGTGTTTTATTCCCTGAGCTCTGGGCAGGCTGTGCAAGCCATTCTCTCATGCAACCTTTGTCACTGTTCTGCTCGATATGTTGCCAGTTGTAATCTTTGGCTAAAATTTGAGCTGTTGCTTTAAACTTCATTAATTGCATCAGAAATTTTTACTGGCAGTTGAAACGGGGTTGGAACTTGGCAAGTAGTCTCTGACTTTAGGTTGTCTGCATCTTATTTAGGTGAACGGATAAACTGCTTCACTAATGCAGAAGTATCATGTACATCATTGGTTTTACATATAGGATGTGTGTCAAAGTGAAGTCCCTTTGCATACTGAGGAGGAAAGTCTCTATGTTTTCATTTGGTTTTGATCTTTGTTTCATGTTTATGTTTGGTTTATACTTTATGTCTGGCAGCACTTAGCATCCTTAGTGCTCGAGAATTATTGAGGTGATGGTGAAAATCCTAGTTTCTCTTGGGATTATTCTTCACATAGCTTGATGGGGAGAGCAGGAGAAGTGACTGAGGTTTTCCCCCACAGAAAGCATACGCAACCTGTGGGCACGCTGAATAGTTAACGACGGTTGATATGTAAAATCACTGCAGTGTGTCCACAGGCTTTTCTGTTACGCGTGGGATAGACCATCCTCCACCTGATCTCCTTGTGAAATGTGCTCACTGAGAGGGCAGAGAAAATTTTGGATACCAGTTACTGGTTGTCTCTTCTGCAAAGAGTTAAGAGTGGGAGGGAGGAAAGCCAGCTAATAATAACTGGTCAGATGTGACCTTGCACGGGTCTCTTCTGTGAGAGGGCGTAAGAAATAGATAAAACACATTCCTTTTGAACCACGTGCTAGGTGTTTGCTCACTCCCTCGGATGCTGTGCAAGGAATGAATTCAATTGCTGTTGAACCTGGTGGGAGCCAGGAAGTCTTATCCCCTTGCAGGGGAGGGCCCCACATCTTGCAGAGGACTGAGGGCTCTGCACTTGCAGGTGCAGCAGCCTGATAGCTGTATCAAAATGTCTGCTTTTGTGCCCGTGTGTTTAAAATACTGACAATTCTTTAATAAGCTTCCAGGTGGATGTCTGAGTCAGCGTTTTTGTCATCTGTGATCAGATTGTAATGAAAGTAGACCATTGCCCCGTGTTCACTCTCTGCTATCCAATGGAATCAGGGCAGAGAGGTGATCTTGAAAGGCATAGCTTTGTGAGTCTAGATAACCAGAGTACAAAGATGTTTGCAAAGGGAAAATCAAGTGATCTTTTTTCTGGCCTTAATTAACTGAACCATAATTGTACTATATTCTGTACATGTGGACATGACCCTAGTGAAGTAGCTTATTCCTCTGATATTTGCAGCTACCACACTGTCATTTTATGGTCGTGTGACTTTGAGAAGCAACCACCGTTGTTGAGTATTTTTGTTTGCATCCCTGGCAGGGTGTGCCAGCTTCTGTTGTTCCTGCAGGTAGGTCACAGTGGAGCAGTGTCTTGGTTTGAGTGAGAACCATGACAGGCAGCCCAGGGCGTTCCCACCCTGCCCCTTGGCCCTGGACCAACACCGGCCCTTTGTGAGCTGAGCTCCCTGAGATGAACCCTGACAAACCAACCAAAAAACCCATGACTTCAAACTCAAGTTCTAAAGCGACTTCAAGCTTTGCAAAGCTTATATAAGGAATAAATGTTTACCTGCTCTGGTTGTCAGTAATATCTACCAAATTAGATTCCCATTGCTTGCTTAGAACTTTTGAAGTGATGCTGTTATGTGTATTTTAGAATTAGGAATTAGTTTGGAATTGTCATTTATGTTTCCCTATGGCATGCCAGTCCTCAATCATTGTTAATATTTGACCTTGTCTTCTGTTATTCCAATGTATTTAATCATTTCTAAAGTACTTCTTTGAATTGCCTGCCTTTTCTCATCCTAAAAAGCCTGTAATTTTATCTGTAGTAATGATGTTTCTGTTTGGTTTCTTTTGTATTAAGTTATTAGAGGGCACCACAAGAGGGTTTTTTCTAAAGAGTTTGGAAACGGGGGGGAAATGGCAATTTTGCTTCTGAGAGGATGCCACAAGTCATTAAGTCTATTGAAAAACTCATACTGAGCAGGGTTGGAGGGGAAAAAAAAGGAGATCCACAAGCAGTGGTATGGCCTATACAGGCTAATTTTCTTTCTGTTCCTTTTTTCTCTTTGATGACAGCAACATGGCAAATGCGCTCGCAAATGCCATCTGTGAGCGCTGCCGGGGCGGCTTTGCCCCTGCCGAGAAAATTGTCAACAGCAACGGTGAGCTGTACCACGAGCAGTGCTTTGTCTGCGCCCAGTGCTTCCAGCAGTTTCCTGAAGGGCTCTTCTATGAGGTAAGCGGGGCAGGGTGCCCCCCTCTCACCTCCAGCCTTTGTCTTGTGCTTCATTTGTTGCCAGAAGGAGCTCTGGGCACATCGATAGCTTAGAAAGTCCCCATGGCAAGAAGTGGGCTCTGAAAGGGTGTGCCCATTAGAGGGAGAAAAGAGCAGAAGCGTTTCTGTGCTGATTTGGAGGACATCAGTGTGTATAACCTTATTTAAATCTAGCCTAATGTTATCAGAGGTGAGAAAAAAATGCTGGATATTGTTTTTTAAATGATTTTTTTCCTCTGAAATCTGTGATTATCATGCCAGAAATAGAGAGGAAGAGTACTTCTTAGGGAACAGTCCTGCAGAGGGAAACCCAGCATCCTGCAGTCCCTAGGAGGTTTATCACTGAGTTGAGTGAGGCCAGCATGACATACCCAGAGTTGCTCATAGAAGTGACCTGTAAGTCAGCATGCTAAGATCAGGGTCTGAGGGGAGCCCAAGCCAGACAGGGCCTGTGTAGAGTCAACTCTGGGTTTAGCAAACTGGAGCATTCAAAATTAGTAGTTAGTTAGATGATTTCTAGGGTTAAAACCTGCTCTCACTCCTATTTCTCAGCCCCAGAGAGATTGCCCTCAGCTCAGATGGGTATTTTGATGTCACAGAATCACAGATTGGATTGGGTTGGAAGGGACCTTAAAGATCACCCGGTTCCAACCCTTCTGCCATGGGCAGGGACACCTCCCACTAGACCAGGTTGCTCAGAGCCCCATCCAGTCTGGATCTGAACACATCCAGGGATGGAGCACCCACAGCTTCTTTGGGCAACCTGGTCCAGTGTCGCACCACCCTCTGAGTGAAGAACTTTTTCCTACTTTCTCATCTAAATCTACCTTCGTCCAGTTTAAAGTCATTACCCCTCATCCTATTGGATGGTGTGAGACGGGGAATTACCATCTAAGAGATGAAGTCCCACTCAAGTATCTTGTTGTTCAACTTACAGTAGTCGTTACAGGATTTCTGTCACACTGATCAGAAAAGGAGTGTGAACAGTGTGTTAAAGGTGGAGAGGTCAATGGATATCCATGCTGTCCCAGTCCTTGTGCCTTTGGGGCTGTTTCGTGCCCTTGTGCCTTTGGGGAAATTTTCAGTGGGGCCTTCTCTGTTCCTATACACTTTAGGGTGACCAAACATCCCGTGGTGCCAGAGCAACTCTCACCTAGCACTGAGGTGTCCAGTGAGATAATTGTAGTTGGAAACCGTGGCATGGTTCCTAGTGGTGCTGCTCAGGGTGAAGGGTGGACAAGGGCACAGCTTGCTCATCTTTGATTCAACACCTCGGTACCAGAGATGAGAAGTACTGGGTGACAGCACTGCAGGGAGAGGGAGTGACAGCCCTAAGCAGGTGGAGGGTTTGGCTTAGGTTGGCTCGTCCTCAGGAGATGGCGGGCAGTGCTCTGAGGACTTGGGATAATGTGTACCACTGTCAAGAAAAAGTGACTGGAGAAGATGGGCAGATAGGTCGCCTTCCTCTGACTGGTTTAATGTACTTGTACATTGAGAAGACGAATGTGTTTGGACGTGTGGACAGGGAATGTGTTTTTCTGAGCAGGTTCCCCATGGGTAAACATAGGCATTGTTGGTTGCCCTGCATGAGCTGGTGTTTATTCTCAGCCTGGTTTAGCTAAGCTAGTGTCAGGGTTTAGGATCAGGGCAGCCCCTTAGACCTAACAGACGCTCTCTGTTAAAACCCCTCCCTCCCCAAAGGGGAAGAGAAAGGGAATAAGGGAGAGAGACTCAGTGATTAGAAAAGGAAACTAGAACAGCTTGAATGAGAGTAATAATGATATACAATATGTAAAAACATGTACAAAACCAGTATCGAACCCAACCCCCCTGATGGTAATTACATCACTGTCACCACTGATGCTGTAGAGCAGGCACTGGGAAAGTCTCAGACTGGGCCCCGCAGCAGATGGGGGCTGTGTTCAGGAGCTGGATTCTGGTGCTGGATTCAGGAACACACCGATTGGGATCAAAGGCAGAACAGACAGCATTCTTCTGGGATGCTCCGAGGAAGGAACCAAAAGAGGACCTGAGCCAAACTGAGCAAAGCTGGCAAAGCAGGCCAAGAGGGAACCCGGGAGCCCTCAGAAAGAGGGCGAGTGAGCAAGCAAGCAAGCAAACAAAACCAAAACTAGCAAGCTAACAAAAAACCCTATATACCCTCCAGATCCTTCTGCTTTATACCGAATATGATGTACATGGGCTGGAATCCCTCACTGGTCAGTTTGGAGTCACCTGCCCTGTCTGCTCCTCCCCACAGGTGCAGTCTTTCACTTCCCACACCCCCCAATGTGGTGCACAAGATCCAGCAGTGGCCTTGGTATGCACACCAATCCCTGGTACTGACTCTAACCATGGGGTGTTACCACTGCCAGCAGCAGGCACTGCCTGGGAAAACAGGCTGCTGACTGCAGACAGTGCGGTTGTTTAGATCAGCCTGAGCTGAAAATTAAAATCACTGAACAGAATTGTTGTGTTCTACCCAAACCAGGACAGCTACTGTTTCTTAGAAATTATTTCCAGCTCTTGGCAATCGGGAAGTCACATACTCTTTCCCTGCTTATTGCAAGCCTTGCAGAGTTCCCCCGGTTAGTCATTAAGCTGCTTATCACATTTGCTGTCAAACACTGCCATGATAAGCTTTCACACTGTGTTCCAGGGGTGGGGGCTGGACGGGTCAGGCTGAAGCTGGTCTGCTGTGCGGGATGTGTCTCAGCTCTGCCTCGGGGACCCCGATCAGCACAGCTTGCCGTGGTCTGGCAGAGGAGCTGAGCTGTTTGCAGGCACAAGCGGTGCCACCTTGAAGCAGTATCCGTGTGCAGCATGGAGTTTGTCCAGCACAGATTAGCACAAGCTACACAGCCCTCTTCCACTGGCAGAACAGCCGGCTTAAAGGGAGAGCTTCAGAGGCACTGTGCTCAGCAGGACGGGTTGGCCCCACTGTAAACAGCAGGCATTTCCTCCAACCCACATTACTCTTGGGTCAAAGAATGGCTCCTCCCTACTAGAGGTTGCCCGTGTCTCCCACTGGGGAGTGTGGGCACCTCACTTTCAGACAGGGGGAGTTAGGAGAGATGAGTCCTCCTCCTGGCCCAGCAGTTCTTTAAGAGGCTCTTGCTGGGTGCTTTCAGTAGCCCGACCTGCTCTGCACTGTGCTGCCGTGGGGGAGATGGAGGAGCTTAGAGAGGTGCATCCCACAGTAGAAGAAACACAGCAAAATCATTATGGACAACTCACAAGAGCTGTAATTGGGGAATCACTATTGCTGTTATTATCATTATTATTATTATTAAATGGAATAGCACATTACTTTTGCTACTAAATGAGAGGGAGTTCATGAGAATTTTGGTGTTTTTCTAAGATGTTTGTAAGAACTTATAGGAAGACTAAAGGAAGGTGCATCTGCAATGCACTTGCCAGTTTTGTTTCTATTCCAGTTGCACCTCAATTGTTTTCTTACAATAGACTTTACCAGAAACTACCTTAGAGGCAGGGTCTCTACAGACCCAGTTTTTGTGTCTTTCCACTAAGTTAGCTAAAAGTGTGGAGATCGGCTGGAGGTTATGTCATGTTGGGGTGTTGTATGCAGAGCCATTTAACTCATGGGCCTCCAGCATACAATAATCAAATGACCTCGCTTTTAAAATATGTGCTGTGAGATTTGTTGCAGAAGCTCAAGGCTTCCTCTGACTGGGTCACCCACAAAAGGCAGCACAAATGAGCTAAGAACGTTGAAATTATAAACAAGACTGAACAATAACCAACCTGCCTGATGCAAACCAGAGGGGAAGAAAACCTGTTTGGTCCATACAGATTAACATGTAGTGGCTCTGACATCCAGGCAAACCAAAGCATCTCCCACTGGACCACGTGTTTAACACGGAACAGGAAGCTTTCAGATATTTTTTAGTCTCAAAAGGATTTTATCTGTCAGGAAGTAAGCACAATTCACAATGACCCCGTAATTTCCATTATTCTCTCCATTTTTTATTAAAAAGAGCTCAAAAAAAAAAAAGAAAAAGTTGTTTGTTTCCGAGTATTACACTAGGAAAACACTTGATAAAATTCCTAGCAGGGATTTCTGAAAGA
Source organism: Chloroceryle amazona (assembly GCA_027560015.1). Taxonomy (NCBI): domain Eukaryota; kingdom Metazoa; phylum Chordata; class Aves; order Coraciiformes; family Cerylidae; genus Chloroceryle; species Chloroceryle amazona. Next base: position 1,540 of record JANHFX010026771.1, on the reverse strand, counting down.
GTCTGCATTAAGCACCTGTCTTTCTCTTCCTAGTAGCTGCAATTCAGGTTGGGCACAGGAATTCAATTTTTGATCTCAGGTATCCAGTGGCTTCTAGAGTGTTTCATTAGATCCCCATCCTGCCAGTGGCTCTGTATATTGCACAAGTACTTACTGTACTTTTATTGTATTGTATCCTTGAAACTTCATAGTATAAACCAGGTAATCTTGAAGAACATTAAAGTACTTTGTGCACCAAAACTGAATTTGTGGTAGTATTTTATGCTATTCACTTTGTTTTGTCTTAGCCCCAGTAAAAAGAAAGAAGTGAGATTTCCTTTTTCCACTCTTTTAAACCGAGACATACAAATCCAAACATTTTACAGCATACCTAATATTGTCTATCTGGTTTTGACATGCTAGTTGGCATTTGGGTCTAGTAATGATATGCCTGCAGGTATCTAAATATTTCCCTTCATTTGAGGGCATATTTGCCTACATGTTTCTACATATTCTTTGGCTAAGCTGCTAACACAGTGCTGTAGAATTCTTTTTTTCCATACTGCTTTTTTTTTTTTTTTCCTATGTGAGTTTGAACTGCAGCTGAACTTCACTAAGCTGTGAGAAAATTCAGTTCTAAATCCCCTTAAGATGGGTTCCCTATTTAATCTGGTCGACGTAAAGATCTTTGTTCCTTAAAATTTGGCCTTGACAATCTTAAGGGTCTTTTCCAACATAAATGATTCTCTGATACTATGCAATAAGCATCACGGAGAAAAAGCCCTATTTCCTTTCATGTTTTGGCTGTCCTGCTCCATAAATTACAGAGATTTCTGTCCCTAGGTGTTTGTCCTCCACCTGTCCTCCACTTCCTCTGGTATGCTGGGTCATTCTTGCAGGAAATGTGGAGTGAGGAAGAGAGCAGATGGGCTCAGGAAAAATGCTTCCCTCCAACCACCCAGAAAGGTTTTTGTTAGCTAATTTCCTGCCCAGAATTCACTCGGTGGCATCAGAGTTTAAGCAGTCTGTCAAAATTCAGACAACTCTTGCGATGTGAATGATGATGGAAGAAATGCTTTCCAGCAGTGTTGGAGGAGTGGTGTGCTGTTAGTGCTGGGTTCTAGCTAGGAGCTGAATGCAGCTGGGTGGATTTAATGCCTAATGCACTGGAGTTTTTTGTGCAGCTCCTGAGGTTTTACTACCTGATTGTATTGGGGAAGAAACTATTTGTGTTAAAGGTGTGCTCCTTGTTCCTCTTAATGCTCAGGTTTGTTTTTTTTCACTTGCAGTTTGAAGGCAGGAAATACTGCGAGCATGATTTTCAAATGCTTTTTGCCCCTTGCTGCCATCAGTGTGGTAAGTTCCACATGGAGGTGAAACACTTCATACGCATCACATAGGGGAATGTCACTGGGGACACCCTTGTGTATGTTTTGTGGGAGGTAGCCCTGTGCGGCTGAGCATCTGAACTTCCAGAATGCGGTAGACTGCAGAGAATTTGAGAAGCTGCTTTTCCAAAAGGTCATCAAACAATAGGATTAAAAATTTTAAAATTAAAAAA
>JANHFX010026768.1:0-15413 GCA_027560015.1 Chloroceryle amazona | reverse complement strand
GTGTGGGATTGGTTATGTATGAGTTGGTGGGGTGGGTGGTGGTGTTGGGGGGGTGTGGTGGTACCCAAACACTCTCTTGTTTATTTATTTATTTTTTACCAGTTAATTTGCATTTTATCAGTGGGGAACTAGAAGTGTTTGGAAAAGGATAAAAGCAAATCCATAATGAAACTGTGTGAGTGAAGTAGTTTCCATTTCTTTTGGACTCCAGAGGGCACGGGGGGGGTGCGGGGGTGGCTGGGTGCTGCTGCAGACGCTGCCGTATCCCTGAGGCTGGGAGGACGGCCCTAAGCAAGGTCTGTCCACGGGTAGGTTCCTCGGCTGCCAGCACCCCGGCTTAGCTTTGCCATTCGTGCTGTTTCCACCCTGCCAGTACCCCCCAGGTTAGGCAGGACCCTGGGCAAACACCCTCCCACATCTTTCTTCCCTGCTGCCACAAGCAATCTGTCACTCCTCCCCTCGAACCACCCTCCACCTACGTACAAAACCATAACTGATGGGAACGCCCTCATCCCTTCCCCCGGGGTCTGTTCTTCTTCGTGGGGAAAAATGCTGTCTGCCTAGAGATCTGGTCACCCCTGAATTTGGCTTTGAGACCCAAGCTGTTGGATACCTTTTAGGACCACAACTTGGAAAGCTCTGCTTGCAGATCTATTGTGTTAGCTTTTCATTTGCATATAATTGCACAAGGGCGGGTGGGAAGGGGCTGTTTGCGTCCCACTTGCTTTGATATGTCTCCCTGACTAAGAGGACCCCTTCCTTCCTTTCCTGCTCTTGGCCTCCCACGCTTCCAGTGATGAGAAATGCTGCAGAAAACTGACCAGCTACCAACCCGCCCACCTGAGGAGGCGGAGCAGGAGCAGCAGCAGCAGCACATTTCTCTCTCAGCTCTTTAAACACAGTTAAAAAGAGCTGTAGTGTGGGTGGAAATAGCTGTAGGGAGTGTGTGTGGGAATGGGGCCAGAGGAAAGTGAATGTTCTGTTGGTAGGGCAGTTAACTTCTAGTGGACCAAAAAAAAAAAATCCCCCGTGGATATCTTGGTGCTGAGGGTGTCTTTGGATGTGTAATTAGTTCTTAAGGTTGAATTTCTCAGGTCTGGAAAGAACGAAACCGAGTTTCTTTGTCTGTGATAGTGCAGCAGCCAGCACTACTCGCTCAAGGAAGCCTGTCTATGAGACTTCAGGAGTCTGCTTAGCAAACGTTATTTGTATTGCATGCCGTTCTGTCATCATGTCTCTTGTTCTGCTCATGATGTTTGTGCTTGATTCTGAGAGAGAGCTGCCTGTATGTAGGAAGAGAAAAAGGCATGTGGTTTTCACACAATATGGGTCTCTCTTTCAAAATACCATCCCCATTGGACCTCTTGAAATAGCACTATCCCAGAATATCAGATAATTCGAGATTTACTCTAAATTTGTGCTTCTGTAAGAAATTAAATTCAGTCATATTTATGTTAACAGAATGTTATTTGAGGTGCTTTGCTTGTATTCCATGAAAATAGCAGTGAACCAGTATAGGAAAACGGAACTTGTAAGACTAGTGGTACGGGGTGCAAAGCGCAACTGCTGCTGCTTAAGGAATCTCTCTGGCTCCAAGAGCCAAGGATACAGACCAGCTTCCAGGTTCTGACTTGGTTTGATTTAGTTATCTGGAATGTAGGTTTTACTATATGTAATCCTAATCAGATTTATGCTAACTTGAGTTACTTATGTGCATTCTTCTCCATCCAAAACTCGGCCCACAAATTTATTTTGACTAGATTTCTCACCAGCATCAGACTTTCCATATATGTTACCGACGAATCTTATTTCAGGATGTGGTCTGTAATGATTCGAAGAGAGGCAGTAACAGATAATTAATGAAATGTGACCCTCAAAGTATAGGAGATGTTTTTTAAAATCTTGCTTAGGGCAGATAATTTTCTCCCAGTGAGTAGAAACCTCAAACTTCATATTTGAATGGTTTTAGCCCTGTGAAGTAACTTTCTTCATGAAAAAGAAGTGCGTGCTAAAGTGCAAAATCCTGTCACCAGGCAATTTCCCTTCCAGCTGAGACACAGCGGTTTGCCAGACCCATTCCACAGACCAGGACTGTGCAGCTACAGTGCAGCAGGGAGCTTGGCTCACTGCCTTCAGTGCCTCCCCCCTGCCAGCCTATCTCCTGTAGCTCTGGAGATTTTACCCGAGAGGAGGTGTGGAAAATGCAGGCATCATTCCTTACGCTGATCAGCTCCAAAACAAAGGAAGTTATGAATGAGCCTAATTAACGCATTTGCATGTGGCACAACATAAAAATCAGCTGATGGACTTATGTTAGCAAGAGCTAGAGCAGTATCAATGGAGATGTAACCTTAATGGAACTAATTATCCTGATGTTTTAAAAGACTTATTTCTGAATGGTGATTAATATTTAAAATATATCCTTGTACCCTTCCACTGAATCTTATGTAACTCATAATTTTAATTACTGGAATTATGCACCCACCCTGAGGAAGAACAATATTCCAGTTCACTTCACTTGCCTGATTTACTTTAGAATGTTGCAGTAATTCCTTTGTCAGTAGCATTTTGAAGCACTGTTGGCCTGCTTGTAAATTGTCTCACATTTAACATTGGTTCAGTTAACTTTAAAGGTAGTGCTTTTCATACCTTTTACAGCAATGAATGTACATCAGATTTTAAATGCAAATTATATGTTTGTCTTGCCACCTACTGTTAGCCCAGAATTTTCCTCCTGTGATCACCTGTGATAAGGATGATATTATTCAAGAAGCAGTTAAAAAAAAAAAACACAAATAAACAAATAAAACCCCACAAACATTAAAGGTCTATATTAGGAGCTCAGTCCTGTATGTAACATCCCTGTTAGCATCCCTGTTTTATCTGTTGTTCAGCTGACTGTCACACACTTTGGTCTTGAACCATCAAATACCAAACTTTTCCTTCTCAGAGGCTGGAGTGAACACCTAGTTACCTCATTTTGTTTTGGTCAAAATCATAATGAATTAAGTAAAAAAAAAAAATAATAAAGTTGATGCTAATTAGCAGCTTTCTGACAGTCTGGGGATTTGAGTAGTACAGAGAGCACCTCAAATGTTAATTTTAAGAATTTGTTGCTCTACATTAAATTGAGACTCTTCAGCAGGGCAGCTTGGCTGACAGCATGACAGTATTTTATTAAATGGATGCGTGTGTATTCAAACCTTTACCCCTTACTCATCTGACACCTCACATAGGTATTAACTTTAACTTGAAAAGATCTACATTTGATGTTAGAAATCAGTATTAAAAATATTTGTCAATATTTCTTTCTATGTAATTCTGAAGTACGGCTAAAAACTGTTCATAAAATAATGCCTTTGAAGAACATTGCCTAGGGAAAGGTATTTCATTTAATCTCACAAATGATGCAAAGGACAGCAGAGCAGACTGCAGAGCTTAAAAATGAGGGGGGCAGGGGAAAAGGCAGGTCAGCAGAATAGAAGCCTTTAAACTATTAAAAAATAAGCATATGCCATTCGTTGCTGCAGATACAGCCTGTAAGTTTAATCACCAGCCTCTGATATGGGGTAACTGTGAGCAAATGCTAGCTTCAGTGCAACTCAGTTTACCAGCTCTCTCCATAATTGCCAACCTGCTGGAAAGGGTGTGTAGCAAGTCAGAAGGGAAAGCGTTGGGGTTTGTTTAGAAAATAAATATGGTCATCCTGGATCATAAACAAACTTGAAATGGAAGTGTCAGGGACAGAGTACTTGGTTCCTGGAGCCCACATTCAGTGGATATACTTCCCCAGGGATATACTGCTCGATGAAGCAAGGCAGTGGCAACCGTGGCAGGGCACAATATAATTCTAAGTTGTTCACAAGGAAACACATCATCAGTTCCTCTCTGTAATCTCAGTCCTTCATCTGCCCCAGGGATGTCACAGCAGCACCCGTTCTCCTGTCCAGACACAGGCAGTCCTTGCTCCTCTCTCGCCGTCTGTGTCTCTGTGACGGCAGGCTGGAACGAAGGTTCATGCTGCTAAGAACGCTATACGGGAATATATAATTATTTCAGAAATAACATGCAACACAGTGTCATTTAGTCATACTTTGACACACCCCTGTCTGCCAAGAAAAATGCAGGCACTACCTTAGAGAACTGTTGCTAAGAGCGCTTCTTCAGGCTCTAGGAGTGAGAAGATGCTTTATTGTATGGTTAACTGCAGCAGTTAACAGCAGGGTTTCAATCTGGGATCTGCCAAGATATTAAAGCACACAAATCTGTTGCTTGAATTAAAGGCTGAGCTTCCACCTAGGAGGCATAGCACCATGTAGAATTAGCCCGGGATATTATTTCATAAATTTAAGACTCTTTGAAATGTTATTTTATTAACATTTTTAGTCTAAAAATTAAAGAGGAAGTTCTGGCCAATTTTTCTAAGAAAGCAAAGACTTTGAAAATTGATTTTTTTTTTTTTTTTTAAAAAAAAAATCTCAGATGTTAATGGAAATTTATTTTTTTTTTCATTTTCTTTACATGACCAAGCAGGACAATCATGAAACACATTTGGACACGGAGTTCCTTTTCCTGTGCCATCACTATCATCCCTGCAGCTTTTGCAAGCCTTTTGGAACACCCAGCATTGACTCGATTCCTCCTAGTAAGAGACAGCTAAATTTTGCAGGTACAGCTGTTTGTCACCTTGATTACAATACCAATATACAACTTGTAACTTTTTTTAATAGTCAGAAGAAGTAGACATTGAGAAAAAAGTTTCGTGGCTTGTTTACTATTCTGCTTCAGTTTTCACTTCTGTAAAGTTAAGAAAGTGAACTTTACTGTCTCATTGTAATAACATTAATTTGGTTATGATGCTATATGCTCCAAGCACAGTGCTGTAAAGTGGTGATGACAAATGGCATCTTGCCATTCCACAAAAGATAGCTCCTATTATTGAGTTAAAGCATAAGCACAGTTTATCTATATGCTTGCTACGTGTGTACCAGAAAATGCCACATAGCACAATGACCCAGGATTATAGGATCCAGAGGAAGAGGATTCAGATACCATGTGCTCTGAATTTCCCTGTTGCTTTCCAAGGCAACACATGGAATATATTTTCTGCTTCTTTACAAAAGAAAAGAAAAACTGTTATACATCCAGGATCTTGTACCTATGTTAGAAGAGAGGCATGCTTTTTTCACCTGCAAGCCTGTAATGCTGCCATCTATCAGCTCTACAGAAGGAAAACAATTTTCTAGCACAGGACAAACAAATCCATGCTGTATTAAAATGTGCTCACTCAGCCACACTTCTTTCCTCGGGTTTTTTTCATTTATATTTTCTTCTGAGAAAATTTCCCACCTTCTTCACATTTTAAGTAAAAAACCCCCTAGTATTTACAGGAGAAAAAAACCACAATCTGACAGGTCCTCCAGTATGCAATTTCAGGAGGTTGAAGGGTATTTGTACAAGCAGTCACCTCTCTGTTTTGCAATATTTGTTTGCTTTTTCTAGTTATTCACAATCAGCAGTCATAATGCTTGTAGGTAATGTAACTGCTCACTACAAAATGACTGCAAGAAAAGATTGTGACTTTGTCACTCAGATAACAATCAGAAGCAGAGCTCCCAGCAATATATAGAATTATTTCTAGAAGGTGATGGAAAAAAATCCTCCCTAGAAAGTGTCACTTAATCTTAAATACCTGGAAACTTTTTTCCAAATATTTTAGTGACTCCTGCTGTGTAACCTTTACCTTTCATGGCCGGGAAGGGGAACTGTTTGCAGATGTAAAAAATTAATGCACACCTAACTAACATGTAGGATGTGGACAGTATTTACCTAGCTGATCAAAAATTATAGCTCAGCCATGTTTTTAAAGTCCTCCAGCTCAGGAAATCGCTACATGAAAGTTGAACTCCATAGAGCTGAAACTGTAGTTTAGTTCACTGTCTCCATTTCTCAGACAGGCCTCAGTTAATTAGTAGCCAATCTTCCAGCACCCATTTCCTCTTTTGAGCCTTTCATAAATATAAATCATGTGTATTTGTTCGGTCACCGTTGTTGCAAGATCACCCCCACCCAGGTCAGAGTCCAAAGGTTTACCAGCTTTTTGTAGCTACTAAATCTAAAGGTGCATAAGCTAAGACATGTTTTGTAAACCAATTACTGCATTCTATTTTAGTGGTACTGCATTGACTTAACATTCGGTGCTGTTGAGTCAAAATTTATAATATATTGCAGTTTGAAGCCTTAAAAATTCTTCTCCACTATTACTATTTGAATGGTAGTTGATGCTTAGATTACTAGTTTAGAAAGTAAAGATGTACAAGGTAGGCAGGCAACCTATGTGTCAACCTATCTGTCCTTACAAATTTTCATTTTTCAAGATTAGAAATCTTGCTTTTGAGACTGAAGGGTCTATTTGAAGGGTTTTTAGACATCAAGGGGCTGATTCGCAGTTGTCCTCCATAGTGTAATTGTTTAACTTTTTTATTCTGCTACAACCTCAAAACCAAAAAACCTCCATCTCGGAGCTGATGGCAGTTGCACTCTTTGTGCTGATATTATTCAGAACACGTACTACAAAGAAAGAATAACTGACACCTCGGGCTTTCCTTAACATTCCCTGCTGTTGCTGATATCAGTGGCCAAGGCTATGGAAGGCACAAGGACTACTACTTTTCTGACTTACCTGGTGGATCTCAAGAAGGAAGCTGCTGCTGATAGCTTGCTCTGGCTTCTCCTTCTATGGCTTGTATAGTGATGGACCTGCCCTGGTAGGAAATGCTACTGGTTGAAGTATGTTAGAATGGCTCTGCAGAAATGGAAAAATGCCTTCCTACCTCAGTAGGTGTATAAGCTATTGTTTAAAACAAAGCACGAGGGCTAGTACACTTATTACACAGTGGCCTAGGAAACTGGGGGGTCTATGAAACCATCCAAAGGTGATCTGCAAAAACAAATCTTGTGTTTACTTAAAACATTTAATTATAAGAATGCACGATACTTTGAAAATATGAAAGGAAAGTAAACTGTGGTACAAAATGTTTGAGAACTATTGATTAATTTTTATTCCAATGTTTTTTAATTGTTCCGCAGGAGATTACAGCTCTTAGAAGCAAGACGACATTAAAACCAACCGTGACAAGTCAGGGTGAGGGACTGTCTAGCCCAGGACACTGTCTCCCAAAAAAATCACCCTGAGGGACTTCATGGGGAGCAGTAAGAACAGGGCTCATGCTCTGTTTAAGTTCAGGGTGTTTCAGCTCTCAAGTTGGACGTGGTGGCTTTTTTTTTTTTCTTTCTCTGTCTAGTAACCTGGGAATTTCTCTTCCATGCCTTTGTCCAGCCTCCCCTGGAACTTGACAATGTTTTAGCATCCACAGTATCTTTGCAAGCTTTGGACATGTTTCATACTAACTTCATTTGATGCTCCCTAGTCCATGTATAAGAAGAGTAAATTAACCTGCTTTGTCCAATGCATGACTTTGTAAATCTGATATATCCTGGCTGAGTTGCCTCTTTTCCTAACTGGTGAATACTACTCTACTCAGCTGTTCTAGGCAGAGAAGTCATTCCAAACTTTAGATGGTCCTTCTCTGAACCTTTCCCAACTCTGGTGCATTCTTTCTGAAACGAGGGGACCATACTGATTTTTTTCATAAAATTCATATAGGAACCATGTCTGCATTTCACTCCGTGTGGAAAAAAAAAATAAACCAAAATCCATATATTATGCTAAAATCAGATGCTTTCTTACTTTGCAATTAGTTTTGCACTTACAAGTTTTGGGGTTTTTTTCCCATGCTGTAGCCATACAAGGAATCCTCAGGGAGCTACTTTGTACATCCTAAAAGCAGATAAAATTGTCCAACCCTGCAGGCAACAGACCTTTGCTCAGCTATTAATAGAACAGAGGGAAGAGAGGGGAAAGAAGAAAAAGAATTAGTAAATGACTTTAAAAAGCATAGATATTGATGTGCTGCTTTAGGAACTGGTGAGTTATGGCATAGAAAAAAAGGTAAGAAATGTTAATACTGTTGCATCGACAAAGACTATTTTTCTGCTTTTGTCACATTCCTGTGTTTTTTTTCTTTTCCCACCCAACCAAATCAAAGTCATCTCCTTACAATGACGCATCAATTTTCTGTCTGCCTGAGGTTTAGAAATAGCTGAGCTGTTATAAATAGCTCACAATCTGCAAGAGACAAAGAGAATGGAAATATTGTAAAAGATCAGCTGAAAAATTTACATGTGTATCGAGATTTCAGCTGTCTCTGAGTGGAAGTAGTTAGTTTGCAATGCTTTAACTGCAGCAGAGGAACCTGTGCTCCCTGTGGAACAGTGGGGAACGGGCAGGTGGAATCGGGTGGCACTTTTGGTCACAGTGCCAAGCAGAGAATGACGACAAGCCCTGTCTCCAGGAAGTCACAGATCAATGACACGAGAAGGCACCTTGCCATTCCTTACTGTGAAGCTAAAACACAGGAGGCTGTAGAGCCACTAAATCAGAATGTATAACTTTTACTCTAATTTTTCTGGCAGCAGTCATGTACTCTGAACTGGTAGCATTCTTCAAGTTTGCTCCTTTTTTCCCCTTTGCCTCAAAAATGCCTCAATTTTAGTGAGGTGTCTTAGCATATGGTGAAACCTTGTCCAACAAGGCAGGGGAAAAAAAACAACAAAAAAACAAATCTGGGAAATGGTCTAATATCCCTTTGTTTCTGTTTGAGTAATCCCTTTTTAAGGTCATTTAGATCCTGCTAACGCTTCAGACAGACTTTGGAAGAACAAGTATTTGTCCTGCACTGAAACCTGACAGCTGGAGGGTGGCATTATTCCTCCAGTCATATATGTGTATAGAGCTGAAGTCTATTCTCTTCCAACCCAGTGACTGTGTGAAAAATGGTTTGGTTACTGTGCTTAAAATAAGACATTAAATGGAAGGGACAAACTTTCTCTATGATGTGTTCCTGTTTTGAAGAGAAGCTGCTTCCTGAAACCAGGCTGGGTTTCACAGTAGCTGTATTGTGCCCGCTAGCTTGACTTAAGCATGCATTCTCAGTCTTTGCCAAATGCAGTGACATACTGCTAATGCAGGACCTCATCTTTGCCTGAGGAGTGTCTTCAGCTGCTGTTGGTTTTAATACAAGTTCAGGCTAATAGACACTGCAGAAGCAGATTGTATAAACTTAAATGAACGTTCTCTTGGAAACTAAACATATATCATTTTTTTCACTGTCAGCAATTTAGTTCACAAGTTTGGAAAAGAAACGTTGCTGGGGAGGAATCCAATGAATATATTAATAAGCTCAGTAAGTATGGAACTATTAATATCTTCTGAGATTTTGGTTGTCTTCTCTTCAGCTTCAGACTCTGAAGGAAATAGATGTTCTGAAGCCTTCCACTGAGAATGATGAGGCTTATCTTAAATACATTGTGATTATTTGGGATACTGTAAGACACGGGCAAGTAGCTATTATTTCTGAAACAATCTGTACCATTACATGAAGTCTTTATCTCACATTGCACTGATAGCCCTAAAAAGAAAACATCTAAAACATTTCTTATATGTTACTAATGATTTTTATTTCCAGCTTGGAATCTGAATACAAAATGGAAACATTACTTTATTCTCTAATATTATCAGAGACCGTTAAAAATGGTATTATTCCATGGCATGACTGACAACACAGTTTACCTGTCCTAAACACATTACAAGTAGATGAGTGCTTTTATTTGTCTAAGAAAGTTTTGGTTATTTCACAATCATTTTTAATCAGAAATACTGCTTTGAATCCCAGTGTAAATGAAGTCTAGGGCAATCCTCCTACTGGCACTTAAGTACTAAGGTCCTTTTTTCTTTATAGTGAGGAATATAATCTCAAAAATTCGAGAAGGACATTGGTAAATTCCTCTTTGTTTTCACACTTTGGGGAGGGAGGACTGTTTGAAATTCACTCTGAAACTGAATTCAACTACCAGTATCACTTGGAGTGATCACACAACATCAACCAAACAAACCCACAGACAACATACTCCCACAAAACAAAAACAAAAAACCCACAAACCACCTCACCATTGCACTAGAGCATGTCCTGAAATGCTTCATCTACAGGGGTTTTTGAATCCCTCCAGGGATGGTGACTCCACCTCCTCCCTGGGCAGTCTCTTCCAGCACCTGACAACCCTTTCAGTAAAGACCTTCTTCCTAATGCCCAGTCTAGACCTCCCCTGGTGCAGCTTCAGGCCATTTCCCCAGGTCCTGTTGTTATTCACTTGAGAGAAGAGGCTGCACCCACCTCACTACAGCCTCCTTTCAGGTAGCTGTAGACAGCAATAAGGTCTCCCCTCAGCGTCCTCTTCTCCAAACTAAACAATCACAAGTCCCTCAGCCTCTCCTTATATGGCTTGTTCTCCAGAGCCTTCACCAGCTTGGCTGCCCTTCTCTGAACTCGCTCCAGTGACTTAATGTTTTTACTGGGGTGAGGAGCCCAAAACTAAACACAATGCTCAAGTGCAGCCTCACCAGGGCTGAGTACAGAGGCACAATCACTTCCCTCCTCCTGCTGGCCACACTATTTCTGACACAGGCCAGGATGCCTTTGGCCTTCTTGGTCACCTGGTCACACTGCTGGCTCATGTTCCACTTGGTGATGACCAGCACCCCCAGGTCCTTTTCCACCAGGCAGCTTTCCAGCCGCTCTTCCCCAAGCCGGTAGCGTTGCCTGGGGTTCTTGTGACCGAAAAGCAGGACCTGGCACCTGGCTTTGTTAAACCTCATACAATTGGCCTTGGCCCATCAATCCAACCTGTCCAGATCCCTCTGCAGATCCTTCCTACCCTCAAGCTGATTGACACTCTCACTTGTCTGCAAACTTGCTGAGGAAGCACTTCATCCCCTCATCTAGATCATTGATAAAGATAGCGAGCAAGACTGGCCCTAAAAGTGAGCCCCAGGGGACACCACTGGTGAGTGGCCACCAACTGTATTCCATTTACTTGCATTCATTGGAGGTTCAGTGGCTAAAATTCATAAATTGGCTCTAGTTCCTGTCTGGGTTACACAGTCTGCGAGGCTTTGCACACCCTCCGATCTGCAGCAGTGGAGCTTATGACAGGATCAAGGTCATCAACTTTTTTTGCACGTATTCAATGGCACCAGTGTTAGCAACAGCCCAATGTAAACAGTTTGTTCTGTGCACAGCAAAACTAATGAAGCTTGATTTCCTAGGGGTTTGTGTATTACTCTCTTACAGTCTGCTCCCTTGTCTCCACCACTTTAAAAGCATCAGCTGTACCTTCTCCTTTCCCCCAGTTCCCTTCTTTATTCCCTTACCTGACCCCAGTTCTTCACAGGGCAACTCGATTGCTGCTCAGGTGCAGTGATTCACTGACCAAAGGGAAGCTTCTGGTGGAGTTCATGCCGGGGCTTTCCTTCCAGAGAGGACACTGTCTTGCCTTTCTTTTCTTCATCAGCCACCGATGTCCTCACAAACTTGTAGGAATTGAGTATTTGTGTCAGTAGGAAAAAGTACAGATTTATACAGACAGTGAACATAGTCACAGTATAGCACAGTTTGGGTAACTAGCATTTGTTTCTGCGCATTGCTTTGCCTTCTCTTTGCTAAGGAATGTAATACTTCTGCGAGCTTAAAAATCAGAGGAAGGGAATCCTCTGCTTCCCTGCCAAACCAGACCGACCACTGCAGTGGTAGCTCTTCTTACCAGCTGTGAATCTTTTGTCCTTGGTTGCCATTAACACTGCGTGCAGCTGTGTATGATTTGCTGATTCACTGGGTCTCTATTTTTCAGTTCATCTGTTGGGATTTTTCTCTTACTGGTAATATAGTTGCTTTTAGTCTTTGAAACAGCAGGGAAAAGCCAGTTTGTTGCTCATCATGAATTAACTTCTTCCCAAATTTATACTGGATACATAATAACTTGTGTTATGAACAAGTTCCTAAAGAGTAAGTAATGAATGACACCGTTCCTTAATGCAGTGCCTCTCCTAGCAAAGGATTGACCAAAAATGTAGTTTTATTCATGTTATGTAAAATATATTGAAGGTCTGGTGGAAATGAAAGCTTTTCTGTTGTCTTCCTTGTACTCTGGAGTAAGTCCTAGCACCATAAATCTCACCTTCAATTTATCTTTCTAATCTGACTGATGTAAATGTTTTTATTTTATTTTTGGCTCAGAGTTAAAAGCTGCTAAAGGACAGCAAAAGATTTTGCGTCGACCAGAAATTCTTGATTTCAAAGCTCTAGCTTATGAAAGAAACCAAGAAGGTGGTGTTGGGGGGTTGTTTATACATTAAAATTTAAGCTCCTAGAAACCATGACCATGCATTGAGCCTCAGACACTTTGCCGTTAATGGAAACCGAGACGCACAAGATGCATTTATCATGCACATACCAGATGTTTTTCCATGAAAGCTTTGTGTGCTATGCTATACTTGCTTTATTTTTCCTCTGACCGAAGGAACAAGTCACTGAGTCAGCCGACCTCACCGAGTCCCTTTCAAGTAAACTCTACTATGGCTAGCCATGTGCAGTTCCAGCAGGCATTGGTATGTAGCTTGGTTTATTTTACCTTTAAAAGGTAACCTCTTTATTTTTTTTTCAGTTTGTTTGGGGCTTTCTTTTAGACGTTAAATTTGCTTGTTTGTTTTTTTTTAACAGCGAGGCATTTGTAACTGCTTTTGGCAAGTGTTCTCACCATGATACATGGTAAAGTGGTACAGGATACGTACAGTGACATATTTATGAAGTGACACATGCATTGAGCCAAAAGCCCACAGAAATCCACAAGCATTCTTTCAATTTTAAAGGTAAGCTTAACCTGGGTGTGGGTTTCTAGTAGAGTTTATTATATGGCTGGTATATGTATGAATTATGTTTATTTAATAAAGTGTTGTTACTGAATATTCTAATATCCAGCGATCATGTACATGCTTATTAGTGTCTATCCATTAGCTAAGAGAAAAAGCTTGTTGTTTGGTATATCACAATGATATGTATCACATTTTACTGTGATTCAGAGCTTGATCCAGAGGTCTTTGAAAAAAAAAGAGATCTTTCCATTGATATGAATGGGTTTTACACTTGACTCAGCTTTTTATTTACCGCAGTGTTTTTATACTAGCAGCTGTTTTAAGAGAATACTTTGTACTTCAACTAGCCTTTGTACTTTAAGTTTCCTTTTACTCTGAACATGGATTTGGGTAGAAATATACAGCCTTTTCTGATCGAAATACATTAGGATAGTTTCTGTGCAGCGCAGCAGTTTTTTTCCATTTTTGCTCATCCTCCTTTTCACAGCTGAGAGAACTCTATAAGCAAGTGTAATAATTTCTAAGAGGCCACGATCCAGATCTTTACAGAGAGCTTCACTATAAGAAGGAGCCATGCAGAGCCCTGCTGCGGTGAGTTCTGCTCCTGCTGGAGCAGCTTCTCAGGTTGGAGGAACCCTGCCCAGTGCTGGGGCTTTTCCCAATACCTGCCCTACCCAGCAGAGACACTGGACCCCAGTCTGTGACCAGCCTCTCTCTGTACTGGAATGGGCTTTTAAACTTGGCAAGAAACCACATATATATATTTATATACATTTAAACAAATACATATATATAAAGAAATTATTGTAAATGACCCTGTATTAGTGATATTCTATACTCTGGTCCTCAGCTGTAACTTCTGATCCACATAACAGGTTCTGCAACAGCCTGCAAAACAGAAAGTTACACTTTTTGTCTTAATTTTTCCACTCAGGGAGCGTTTTATTTATTTATTGGGTAGGAAATATCCCTGCCACTTCCAAAACCAAGTGGAATGAAGGGGGATGATCAGGGCGTAACTCCTCGAGAACACAGCTCCAAGAAAAGGTAACGCAAGCAAAGCTGCAGAAGCTGGTCACATCCTTACCATGTGGTGGACAATGTTGAGTTCTCAGAGTTCAGGGAAAGATGCTTTTTATAGCTCCAGTAAATGTAGCCTGTGACCAACAACCATCAGCTTTCTCTTTTCAGTTCACAAACAATGACTGGAAATGATTTGAAATACACGTTCTACCTAAAAGCATTTGTAGTAATTTGCTACAAGATAAAATAATTTTGTTTGCAGCTGACATCTGGTTTAGTACAGGAATATTTTGTAATAACCCCCATGGTATAAGCTGATGGTTGTCTGTCTGTGAATTCTGCCCAGCACAGGCCTCTTGTAATCTTAGTCTCCCCTGATGTGGTTTCTCTCTGTGGTTAATTAGCTGTGGGGGAGATTCTCAAAGATGAATAGTTTTGAAAATCCTTCCACAGATAGATGATAAACAAGCCTTCTCCTGACGGTAATTTTCCTATGAAATTCAGCTTTTGTCTCCTGCCTCCTTCAGGAGAGGCCTTCACTGTAGGGGTAGCCAAGCTTTATACTGGGTCGTGTCCACAGTGGCATACAAAGATCACACCCCACCGGTACGTTAGTGCAGCAGGGGGATGACCCAGAGAGAGCGTTGCCTTCCACAAGGACTGGCACCCCTTTCACTGTGGTGAGGACTCCTGTTAAATGGGTAGAACATCTGTGGTGCTTCTCTTGCCTCAGTTATGCAAACCTCTAGTTTTCTCTAATTTCTTCCATTGGGAACATAACGCAGGTTGTTGGGTTTTGGTTGGTTGGGTTTTTTTGAGGAAAGGGGGCTCCACCCTCAGAAAAGGGACCTCTGAGTAGCGAGATGCACATAGTAATGAGTTTGCTGTGGTATCCCCGCTGAGGCTGCCTGCAGCTGGGTCAGTGTCCTGGGCAGAAGGTGCCTGTGCAGTGTCACTGAGAGGGCCGGCCAGGGGAGCTTACTCCCTGCATTGCCTCTGCTTGGACCATGGCCCAGCCTGAGCTCTTGTGGCTGGAATATCGCGGCTTGAGCTTAATCCTTAAACAACTTCACTACCTCCTGTTCAGCTCAGGGCTGATAAACACCCCAGATCTCAGGCTGGCCTTTCACTTTCTTATTTCCCTTCTTCAGCTTAACTCTGCTGACCTTTTGATAGTGGGACACAGCTCAGCTGTTGCTCTGTGAATTACCCTCCCTGCTGGTGTTCTTCTGCCCCAGTAATTACTGGAGGGGGAAGTTTGTTTTTGTTGTTCTGAGCATATACATAACTTTATTTGTATATAATTCTAGAAACGATGTTACTGAAGGGATGATGCCAGTGGCTGCGGAAGGCACTACAGGTAAAGATTTAATTCTTTATGCTGTAATACGTGTTTGGAACTTCTGAGGAGCAGGAAGCACTATGAATGTCAAGCTGCTTGCTCGTTGAGGGTTCGAGAGTGCGCTCGTAACACTACTTTGAAACCAAGCCTCCAGCCCGTGGCCCGGCGGGAGTACAACTCGGACACCCCCAGCCCCTAAGAGCAGCGGCTTTCCCCGCCGGG
>JANHFX010026763.1:0-16375 GCA_027560015.1 Chloroceryle amazona | reverse complement strand
GTGCAGGACCCGGCACTTGGCCCTGTTAAACCTCATCCCACTGACCTCAGCCCATCACTCCAGCCTGTCCCAATCCCTCTGCAGAGCCTTCCTACCCTCAAGCAGATCAACACTCAATTTTGTGTCATCTGCAAATTTACTGAGGGTGTCTTCAATCCCCTCATCCAGGTCATCAATAAAGATATTAAAAGAGACTGGTCCCAAAATTGAACCCTTAGGGACACCGCTTGTGACTGGTCGCCAGCTGGACTTAACTCCATTTACCACCACTCTCTGGGCCTGGACATCCAGCCCGTTTCTAACCCAGTGAAGAGTCCACCTGTCCAAGCCATAAGCCACCAGCTTCTCCTGCAGAATGCTGTGGGAAACAGTGTCCAATGCCCTACTGAAGCCCAGGTAAACAACATCCACCGCTCTTCCCTCATCCACTCGGCGGGTCATCTGATTGTAGAAGGAGATCAGGTTGGTTAAACAGGACTTGCCCTTCATGAACCCATGTTGGCTGGGCCTGATCCCCCTGTTGTCCTGCACTTGCCACGTGATCACCCCCATGATGAACTGTTCCATAATCTTCCCCGGAACCGAGGTCAGGCTGACAGGCCTGTAGTTCCCCGGATCCTCCTTCCTACCTTCTTGTAGATGGGTGTCACACTGGCAAGTCTCCAGTCATCTGGGACTTCACCAGTTGACCAGGACTGCTGATAAATGATGGAAAGAGGATTGGCAATTTCCTCCGCCAGTTCCCTCAGCACCCTCAGGTGGATCCCATCTGGCCCCAAGAGGGTAGATATAAGAAAGTAATTCTTCACTGTCAGGGTGATGAGGCATTGGAACAGGTTGTCCAGAGAAGCTGTGGATGACCCAACCCTGGAAGTGTTCAAGGCCAGACTTGGATGAGGCTTTCAACTACCTGATCTAATGGAAGGTGTCCCTTCCTATGGCCGGGGATTGGAACTAGATGGTCTTTAACGTTCCTTTCATTCCAAACCATTCTATGATTCTGTGATTTAAAGCAAATTAAGTCAACATAATATTTCACCAAGATTTCAGAAAGATTGTCATTTAAGATGAATCCCACCTTTCATGTAACATAAAAACTATGAGCAAAACTTGTCTTTGTTATGAATCTGAGAATGCTAGCTAGGAGCATCTGCAGCAGTATTATCAACTGTGCATTTTTAGAATTATGAAAAGAAGTATGGGGCACTGCAATCAAACCTGTTGGCATTTTGTGAGGCACGGAAAGCATTAGACAGAACCAGCACACAGGAGCTAAGTGTTGACAATTGTGGAAAGAAAATGAGGAAAGCAATGACTGTGACCTGCACTGGGGAGGCAAAATAGCTGTCTGGACTGAAAGTAAATCTGATATTTCATCCTCCAAGAGAACCCAGTATACAATGCCATGCTCTGCACAGTGAAGCACACAGACTACTGATCTGAATTTGGCAGTAAAGACTAGGCTACAAATGATCTAATTTATCTCAATTCGTATCAGCTTAGCAAATTTGGAAGAGGTTATATGAATATAGGTAACAAGGGAGTCACAGAAACATGGATTTTAAAGTCTTTAAGCAATAATGACTTTTCATAATGCCTGATCTTTTTAATCGATGTCCCTCTAGTAGACAGCAAGGAAATCACAAGGAGTAGAATGGGATCTTGCTTAAGAAAGGTAATAAATAAATAAAAGGGGGCAAACAGGTTTTGTATTTCTTTAACAACTGGAAAATTGCCCCCAATCTCACTAGCAAGATGAAATACAGAAAGAGATACCTGTGTGAATGTTTACAACAGAACAGTAATCAGTCAATCATCAGACATAATTGATTATATAATGTGATATACATTAAACATGCTAAAATGCCAAAAAATGATTCTGCTGACATCAGTTGCAAAAACAAAGCCCTTAAGGCAACAAGAATGACTCATACAGGAAAAAAAATTCAAAAAGAGAGTAGGATTTTTCATGTAAAAGCATGTAAATCCCAAGGGATTCAAGAAATAATAAAGAGTGTAAATAATGAATAGTGTAAAGAAAGATAATTGCTGTCTTCTTTCTTCTTTTCTCAGCATAAGACTAAAATAGCATCAGATACACTAAAGGACAGAAAATCCATATTTGAATATAGAAGAATAGATTGACTGAGTAGGCAAAACAAAAAAGTGTGACTGACCTGTGGAACAGATTGTTGTAGGATGATTTTGAGATTAATAAACCATCAAAACTGAAGGAAGTCTACACATAATCCTGTTAATTAAATTGTCCAGCTATAATGTCAAGCAACAGAGACAAATAAAAATAAAAGGGTGGAATTTAAAGTTTCAGCATTGACCTGTAAGGAGATCACATGTTAGGAACCATATGATATCCTGCCAGCTTTAGTTATTCTACAAGCAATTGGTACTGGCTGCTGTGTAAAGCAGACTAACTTGCAAACACAGACACACGGGTGCCCACAATTAAACAGTGTCAATAGCCTCAGTATGACAGTTCCTAGATTAGTATGCCATGTCTACATTCCAGTACAGTTTACAAGTTATTGGTCTTGATAGTTGCATAAAATGTATTTTTTCTTAAAGTCCTTTCAACAGAAAGGGTGGGATTTTCAAGTAATAAGGAAACCAAAGAAGGTCCTTGAAGCAAGATGAGTGTTGGCAGGAGATGGAATGGGGTGATCATTCCCCTCCATCCAGCCCTGGTGAGACATATCTGGAGTTTTGGGTCCAGTGCTGGGGTCCCCAGTAGCAGAGTGACAGGAACATGCTGGAGCAAGTCCAACAAAGGGCCATGGAGATAATTAAGGGACTGGTGCAGCTGTTAATATGAGGAGATGCTGAGAAAGTTGAGGATGATCAGCCTAGAGAAAAGAAGGCTCAGGGCAAACCTTAAAGCAAAATAAATCTCACACAGATTACTGATACAGGCTGTTGCAATATCAATAAGTCTTTTTATAAACTGGTGTTTCTTAGGATACACAACAGCCATAAAAAACTCGACACATACCAATAATTACAAACCACTGTCTGGGATACTGAAGATACTGTTACTTCAATAGACTATATCACTAATATGTGTGAGATTTGTTTTGCTTATATTTTCCATTGACTTTAGATTTCCTATTATATGTTGTAATTTTAAGGAAGCTACCTCATTTCATTACTTGCAATGGAGACAAAAAGACTGCACAGACTTTCATTAATATCCTAGGAAAAAATGGAATTTAGAAGTTACAAACTGCACACAGAGAGGTGCCTAATCAAACCCATGTGTTTGAGTTGTTCTGAAAGTGGAGCATCCCAGGGACCTCATTCATTAAATGGTTCCTCTCATTCCACCAACATTTGTACTACAGCCTCACTATTTCCACAGTACAAACCTCCAAGAGTTCCACAAAGATATTTCAAAATTAGAACACAGTCCAGAAACAAAAAGTTATACTGTTAGTTATGTGCTCAACTGTAAATCAGTTGAGGTTATATCAAAAAGGGACTTGATTAAGAAAAGATACCAGCTCACAGGACAAACTACCTTAAACCTAAACCAAAGACCAGAGGCTTGTTTGAGGCTTTTTCCTTTTTTTTTTTTTACACATGGTGAAATGCGGTGTGTGGCCTTGGACCGTCAGTCACTGCTTTTTATTACCTTTGGATTTATTGCTTGTTTTGCACTTAGACACTTCTCTCATTTTTCTGTCTGAGCATGTTTGTAACATGACTAAAGTGATATGAGAAAATTCTCATCTTGTTCTTTTTTTCTGAACAACTTCTCTCTAAATAGCAACTCATATCCTGCCTTTCACCATTCATTACTGTTAGATAGTAGATAACTGGCCTATGTGAACTGAGTTACTGATCTCGGTCCCATCCTACCAAAGTGCAGAAAGGCTGTCACAACTGTCATTGGCTGGCACCTTATTTATAGACTCAATAGCATATTAATCAGGATCTCATGGAAAACGTTGCCTTTAAAAAATGTCAATAGTTTTTCAGTAATGTGGTGGCACCACATAGTATTGTCAAAGAGTCATCAGATATTGCTTCAGTGGTTTTATGTTGTATTTCACATAATATAAAGGTACATCCCAGGTCATTCCCTTACCCATGAATAAGGTTTTAATTACCTCCAAGCTAATTGGGTCCCTTACTCTGAGCTTTTCTGTTAATGAATGCTGATTTATGGTATGCAAACAAAAAGTCAGGAGTATTATATTCTTTCAGAAAAAGAAATCTTCTTCACTCTCTTGATAAATCTAAGCTGTGTCTATGTTGATCCCATGCTCATTCAACCATATCTTCCCAAATCTATGACAAACCATCAACCAATGTATATCATAACCTAGAAACACATGCAACAATTTGCACTACATGGACAGCCCCAGCGCACACCATGAGTAATATGCTCACCACAGGTGGTCTGAAAGGGTGCCCACACCATTCGCTATCTGTAGCTGTTCCCTCAGAACCTAACACTGCAGTCTGTCACCCTGTTTGTAATGCCAAAGTGTGTCTGAGGAGTCATGTTGAAGTGGAGGTCAGGAGACAAGCAGCTGAGCTTTAAAGAAGTTCCCAGTCCGAATTGGTTGGTTTCTTTTCAGCCTGATGATTTTGTTGCTCCAGGCTACAGTGCGGCCCCAGTAAAAGTAATGTTTGCAAAACTGATAGGCTAGTAAGCTGTAAAACAAATGCTTGGGGACAAAGATTTTTTCATCTGTCTTCGTTACCAGCTAAAAATGGTCACCAAACAACACTGAACATCACTGTGTCTGGGAGAGCTTCCCTTTGGACTGTTTCCATCTTTCTTCCATGCAGTCAGTGACCAGGCCACTCTTAAAAGATGAAACCTGAAATGGATCACTGGCCAGACATTACCATTTCTCCACTCTGGTAGCATGACAAGTGCATCTGGCATCTGTGAACCCTTCTTCCTTCAGGGATTTGTGACTATTGAGCTGACTGAAGATTTTTCAGAATGGCTTTTTCAGAACAAAGCACTCTCTTTTTCAAAGGTGCACACATGCAGAGCAGAGAGTTAAAAATAAATAACCTTCTCAAGATATTCCCTTCCTCCCTCAAAGTAAATTCTCCTTGAAGCTTTGATATATTCTAGTCAGCCCAGTACATGCAATATGCTTCCTTCAGTTTATGCATCCCTTTCTTTGTCAGAGACTCCTTTCCATGGGCTGACAACAACTTATTATTCATCATCATTCCCAGTAAACCCTGCCATCTTTAAGGCTTCATTACCTCCTCCAAAACTAGAGTAAAATTTCCCGGCCTAGCTAAACCACTCCTTAATAACTAACTTCTCTAGAGAGAAACTCCATAGTGTAATATTGAATCTTTTGAATCTTCCCTAGCTTTCTCTGTTTTCCTAGTTTTACTTCTTAAAACCTTTAACTCTGTCCAAGCAGGTAGGAAAATCTCTACCCTTAAATGGAGGTTTACAGGGTATTAATAAGCAATCAGATCAGTATCTTTTCATTATCTGCCAAGTGACACTAATATAAAATGCCATGCAGATACATTTTTGAAGTAAATGGGAACAGAGCTCCAAACTAACAGGGCTCCAATTACTACTAATTTAACATGTGAAAATAAATGTGAAAAGAAATGATAAGTATCCAGAAGAAAACAATTTCCCATGTTCTCAGGAGAGCTAGATGGCCATAAGTATGGGCATACAATCCCCTTTTACTTCATACCTCAGTGGGGAGTGCAGTTTTTTAGGATATGGTTAGGCTCAGGTTAAATTCCTTCCTTTCTTTGAGGGGACTTGAAGCCATTGCCAGTACTTTACAAAAAAATCATCCAGTGAGGAAAAGCACAAGACTATGATGACAGTAGCACATCTCAGTGCGAGAACATGTACACCTAAGTCTTTATTCCAGTTCATGTTCAATTAACAATGAATGTAAAATGGACCTTTCTGGGACATGAGAGTTCAGGTCCCTCCAAGCAAAGGAAGAAACTGAGGCAGGTTTTCTGCATTTTGAGAATTTTAACTACTGCTTTACTGGGGAAAAGACTGTTGTTTACTTTCAGTTTTATGAATATCAGTTGCTGGAAAATCAATTACCAGCACAGCTCTAAGTGTAATATAGAGATCATGATGGGTCACAGTGCTGAGATCTGGACTTTATTTTACTAAAGGTCCTTGTGCATAAAGAAGGCAATTTCTCCATAGTAGGAATGCAAAGTTCAGTTATCACTCAATAATAATGGATGCATTCCTGCACAGGACTGTGGGATTTGGTTTTATGAATAATGATGACTTTTGTATTGTGATGCTGATAGTAAATCTTCTGCTGATGGTAAATTACAGATATCACGTGAATTCTATTTAAAAAATAAATAAATCTTCTAATCTAAACCTAAATGAGAATATTTACCAATGCCACTGATAAATTTTCATTCAGAACCCTCATGTGAGTCACACTATGTAAACAATGGCCTTTTGTAGGTAATATATTAATATATGGGTATTACATTTAGAAAGTGCATATCTTTTAACATGATCAAACACAGAGCTTAGTCACATTAATATAAATGAAAACTTGATTGTATTACTATTTGCAGTCATAGGGCACTGTACTGATAACAGACATGCTAGTGCACACACTATAGGTTATGCAGGACAAAAAGATTTTTTTTTTGTGAGTCTTTGTTGCTGAATTTGTTACCAAAAAAACCCCAGAGACTTTGGTTTGTAACGCCATTTTTTTTTCAGTGAAAAGTCTCAAAAAATTTTGGAAATTCCTGAGAAGCATAAAAAGAAGATGAAGAGAAATAGCTCTTCCCCATATTTATCCTGAATCTTTGATTTAAAAGAAAAGAATAAAAAGAAGCCTATTTTTTTTCCTTAAAAAAAGTCCTCTCTGCAGTGGATGGTTAGTTGTTATTTCCACAGAGCCTGGGTGGGCATCTTTTCAATAACTGTAGCAAAGACATACATACAGCAGAAAAAGTGCTTAGAACTTATTGCTGATAAACATTTTCAGTAACAGATAATTTTTCCCTTTCAACATTTAAGGGAACACTTAATGAACACTTCATATTATTTTTCAAAATTGAAAATAATTTCACTGACAGCTGTAAGAAAAACTAAAATGGATTTGGATATTTACTATACCTACTTGTCAATACATTTATGTTAGTCTTTAAAATCTGGTCTTTCTCCAAAAATGTCATGTACTCTATTCTGCCTAGTTTAAATTTCAAAAAAGTACCAGATTTAGAAGCTAATGAGAGGTAGATGTGGTGACTCCTAGGTCCATCAGGTTAGTCCACGTGATCTCCTTGGACTGACACACTGAACAACCACCTTATGTAGCTATATCCTGGACTAATAACTCCATAGGCAATGGACAGCAAGCTCAAAAGTTTACATAGGAGCCTGAACACCCTGCCTGTCATGCTGAACCAGTAAACAGCAGCTTGAAAACTGATGCCTTGTCCTCAAGCAGAAAATTAAATATTTGTTACATAAAAATTACCTAAATAACTGTATATGATAATATACATTGAAATCCTCCTGTATGCTGGAATGCAACCAGCTTTGCCAGCCACTGACAGCAAAAAAAATAAGCGTCTTCTTTTAATTTGTATATCCAGGTTCATTCAGGTTTGCATCCTTCAGTCCAGTAATGCTCTAAACTGGACAGAGCCTGGCAAACTTCACCTAATATCAGTAAACGCAAGTCCTTGGATATCAATCTCCAGTTTTATTTGTAGATTTTTTTTTTATCATTTTCACCTAAATCAAGGGATATTCATACTTGAAAAATGAAAATTTACATGTAATCTTGAGTGTATTTTCTCACTCTTCTCTCTAAGGCAGGTAAACTGACCTTTTTCACAGAAGTAGTTTCACAGTATCACAGGTATCACAGGGTCTCAGGTGTTGGAAAGGACCTTGGAGATCTTCGAGTCCAACCCCCCTGCCAGAGCAGGATCAGATAATCTAGCACAAGTCACACAGGAACGCATCCAGGTGGGTTTTGAAAATCTCCAGAGAAGGAGACTCCACAACCTCTCTGGGGAGCCTGTTCCAGTGCTCTGTGACCATTACAGTAAAGAAGTTCCTCCTCATGTTAAGGTGGAACCTCTTGTGCTCCAGCTTACATCCTTTCCCCCTTGTCCTGTCACAGGGCACAAGTGAGAAGAGGTTGTCTCTTTCCTCTTGACACTCAGTCCCCATATATTTATAAACATTTATCAAATCCCATCTCAGTCTTCTCCAGACTAAAGAGCCCCAGGTGTCTCAGCCTTTCCTCATAAGGCATGTGTTCCAGTCCCTTCATCACCCTTGTAGACCTCTGTTGGACTCTCTCGAGCAGATCCCTGTCTCTCTTGAACTGGGGAGCCCAGAACTGGACACAGTACTCCAGGCGAGGTCTCACCAGTGCAGAGTAGAGGGGGAGCAGAACCTCCCTTTTTCTTGTCAAGGCAGATAGTAGGATGAATTAGTATTCCATATATAAAAAAACCCCAAAACAACAACAATCAAATGCTCTAGGTATTAAAATAAATTTAAACTTCTGCTTAAAAATGTAATTGGCTAAGAAAAAAAGCCCATTCAAAATAAATAACTTGATGGATTCCCATATTGATGAGAATATACTATGAGCTATTCTGCTCAGTATTTGTCAATAAATGAGAAAGTTATGGCTACTCCTGACATTCTTCCTAAGGACTGGACTTGAATGTTTAGCTGACAGAGGAATCTTCCCTCATTTTACTTACAGAAAGACTGCATTTTTGGGGAACATATATCTTAGAACAGTACTTGAATCTGTCTGGAAGGAACATCAAACAAAAGAGACAATGTCTTGAGAACTAAATACCTTACAAAGCTGATTTCAAGTGTACTAGCTGTAAATGAAATTTGAAATACATCCTTTGCAGTCAGAATGCTTGATGTAACCCTAAGGTTACATGCTGATATTAGGTACCAGTCACTGAAAGATCCAGTTCTGCCCTCAGGTTTTGGTCTGGCAGAAGCAGCCTTGCTCTCAACTTATCACAGATACATACTGGACTGTGAATAGCATTAGTGTATTCACCAGCAACAACGTACTCATATGATACGGAGCTATCAGGCAAAAGATGGAAAAGATACCCAACTAAAGCTTTATAAATGCAAATTTTGTCTCTGGGTACATCACTTATGCTCTGAAGAGCATGGCATTTTTACTAGAGAATGTAAGAGCAAAATCAAGCTGTCCCTTACAGACTGAGGTAAATTCTCTTTTTAGATATATGGACTTTGGCACCCTGTAATCCTTCTAACATTTTGCCGATATGCTGGAGGGAAATATGGTCATGTAACAGCTTGGTAAAAATAAAAATCAGGTAGCATTCTTTCTTAACACTTTCAGGGGCTGCTAAAGAAGCACCAAAGGACTGTTTATCACCTGAAGATAGAAGTTCTCAAGGAAGTGCTTGTAAGTGAACAATATAAATAAATATAAAATCCTATGAATCTCAGAAAGATTCCAGAATACACTGCTGAAAAAAATATAAGACTGACTAAAAATAACAAATCCACCCACTCACTAGGGTTACAAGAATAGCTAGGATCATTTTAAAGCAGGACAATAAAAACCCCAAAAAGCTCTAAGAAAATCATGGGTGATTTAAATTTAGTATCTGTAAACAACTCACTTATGTGAAAGGAAGAAACAGGTTTTAGAAATCCTGAGACAGCTGGAGTTGTTTCTCAAAGCTAGGCTGAAGATTAGTTTTGGTTTTTTTTTTTTTGATTAATCATTATTATTTTCTGTGCTTTCTCAGATATAAGACTGAATTGTTTGCTTAATTCCAAAGATAAATACTAAGGTGCTTTATAGATAAATGCATAATGACAGGAAACCTGCTCTAAAGAACTTGTATCTGGTTTATTTATAAATACAAAAGCCCAAGAGAGTTATTCACAGGGTGGGGGTTGGGGGCAAAAAATACGTTTCTTCTGTTAAACCCTAGAGAGCTGTCAGCTGTTAAGATTCTGAGATATGTATTTACTTTGAAGGTGCAGCAAATAGAGAAAGAAATCCAGACAAGGGACAATCTAAATAGCTAGAACAAATGAAACAACTGAAATAAAAATCCCCTAGAGGACTCAGCAGTTTCCACAGCTACTCCAGACACACTGACACTTGTGATTATAATGAATTTCATAACAGTGCTGACTTTTCCTACTAGAGTTTGCAAAAGTAAACGAGAATAACAACAGGCTGCTACACTTTTTGCCTCTGAACAAGGCCAGGTAAAGTGGGAGTATTTGACCAAATCTTCTATTCTGTCATCTTGTGTGCTCTCAAGGCAAGGAAGGACAGTTCAAGATGGAAGCACTTCCTGGCTTCACACCAACGTAAAACTTTTCATCTGAGAATGCAAGGTGTTAGGCATATTCCTATCAAAATGACCTTATTGTTGCTTTAGAACACTTTTTATTAATGCTGCATGTTTAACTTTTAGTTTGGATTCCTTAGGTTATGGGTGTTTAGGAGCAAATTGTGTGCAATTATGCATGCACATCTTCCTGTCCTTCCCCTTATTATTTTTGAATATAGAGATGTATTTCAGCAAAATATTACAAAAATAAGTGGCTAAGAAGGATCTCCATTATTGTCTCCTCCCCTCCAAGGGAAAAGCTGTAGATATTCAAAACCAACAAATTTCTGCAGTGAAAAAAAAGCACATTGGGAATGCTCCAACTAGCAAAAAGCTTCAGTTGAATTAGATCAATTCAATGAGAAGATCAGATTCCTTTGGATACTAGGCTTCCCTCTCTCTGCTTCTGATGAAGCTTTTTTCCTTGCTTGCTTTGAAAAGTTATGGTCTTCAAGTGTTTGTGGACCACTAGCCTGCCTCAGTTTTAGAGCTCAGGGTAGATTCCTGATAATTGAACACCTTCCTGATAAATTCTAGGAGTACAAAAGTAGAAGAGTGCAAGCTTTTATGACAATAATTAGGAAATCACCAGTTGCATTTACAGTTAATACTGTAAATATTACTTAGCACCTTTCAAATATGACCTGTGTTCTTGGGTGGCAGCCTACTGACTTTTTCCTACAAGGTGCTTCAAATCTAGCTTAAAAACCTGTAGTCCACGTAATTGAACTCATCCCTGCAGAAGCTATAAACCTGTTTGGTTTATAACTAGAAGGCTGTATGGGTACACATAAACGTGCACTTATACGCTCATCACTGTGGATTGTTGGAAAGGGTTTTGGTTAATAAATTATAATTATTTCTTCTAAGTAATGCACATGTACCTAAATCATAGGTAATTTTTCAAGAATAGACATGGTACAGTGAAAACAATTCAAGATTAATAGCTTCCCCCAGTTGCCAACCTCTCCAAACATCATGCAGATATGATGAAAAAGCCTCTAATAAAACAGGCTAAGACTAATTTACATATTCTCTGCCCTGATGTGAAATCCATTTTGGTTGATAAAGTCTTTTTTCTCTCTAATGCAATTATACTCATTTTCATTTGTGTTGGGGCAACACCAAAGGAATCTACCTATGAAACAGAAGTTAGTATGAGGGCAGAGAGTAATAACAAGTCTCTAACTACCAAGGGTCCTGACACACTTTTGTTTTCCTCTTATTCCTTCCTGTCAATCCTGTGTGTGCAGAGCTGCAAACAGCAAGCTAAACTCACAATGCCTATGTTGGAAAGAGGGAATCACTGAACAGCTTCCTCCTTAAACATCTCTTGTAACAGGGGGAAGGAGGGTCCCAGACAACAAATGTGATACCTGATAACCTGAGAAAGAAGATGGCTCAAGAGGGACAAAGACACCTTAACTGTACATCATGAGTTCACTTTACTGACAATGACTTTTGACTGAAGTATAGCTAGCTATAGACTTAGCATACTTAGGGCTTTAAGCCCTTGAGTTTAAATATTAAATAGTTTACCCTAATCAGCTGAATTTTACATCCATGAATAAAAATTACATCAATAAATATTAATACTTTACCCAGACTACTTATATACACTATGTATTACATGTCCCACTTACAGAGTTCCTTAAACACTCCATATAAATAATTTTCCTATGGAGAAAAGGAAAAAAATCAATGGTTTCCTAGCAAAACAAAGCTCTTTCCCCATAAATGAAATGAAACAGAACATGAGCCAGACAGACTTTCACAAACAAAAAAAAACAGTTAAAAGACTGGCAACAGCTGACACCAAAATAGGAATAGGGCATTTTCACCTCACTCATGCTTACCTCTGTAATCTGCACTTCAAGAAACCCTTTTATTTAAACACCTCGAAGCACCTAACAAACATTAAATTTGTCAGTTAAAAGCTTCCAACATATTGTCTTCCTAGTACCTGAAAGAAAACTGAGGCACAGTATGAGTAATAAAAAAAACAAAAACAAAAAGAAACAACAACAACAAAAACTAATTAAAATAAATGTAGAAAATAGCCCAAACACTGTAGAGATGGAAGCATGATCTCAGGTAACTGACTTCAGTCCTGCACTTCAATCATCAGCAAAAAAGTTCCTTTGTAAATGAGATATATTTGCCTTCCTAATGAGCTGACAAAGTGCAGCAATTCTGATTATCACAGCACAACAATTACTTTTGAATTATGCTGGCATTTCTGCATAGCTGCTAAGACTAAAAGACACACAGGAAGCTAAGCTAACTCTATAGCAACCTTTCTTGCACCCTGCTATCACACATTAGATACTAGGCAAGTTGTTGCCTGTGGAGATTAACATCAGTTTCTCCTATTATTACTTTATTTTTGAACTCTGAAATTCCAGCTGAGACATATATATCCATGAAGGAACAATAGAGGAGCCTCACTCTGTCAGAAGTCTCCCTACCCACTCTCCTCGGGGAACCTTCACAGAAAATATCTTCATGAGGATTTTGCAGTCCTGGACCAGTTTGGCCAGAATAGGAACACTAGGAGGTATGAGCAACATGTGGGTGCTCCTGCACTGTGGGCAAAACTTCTCTGTAACAAGATGCTGCTGAGAAAAAAAGGGTTAGTTAGCATGTCTCTGTGAACTGAGTGCTTGTATATTCTTGAAGTAAGCAAAGCCTGTCAGGCTCTCGCAGAGGCCCTCTTCCTGGATGCAACCCTCTATCATTAAGTTGATCTTGAAAAGGCTGGAATATTATTTAATTACTTAGGCAAAAATGAAGCCACTTATCACCATATTGCCATGATCAGACAACTGACAAAGATTCATAAGAAGATTTAAGGTCACTGATGTCTTTTGTGTTTTCTTTATTCTTTTCAGAAAATTATTTTAAAATGCAGACATTTCAGGGTTTTTGAAAAATCCTAAAGAGTGAAAAAAAATGACTGCTGTAAAGTTGCATCACTGAGATAGTGTAATCCTCTATTATGTTCTATCACTTTCAGATTAATTTAATCTCTGTTGAATCCTGAAATACTTCAGAAAATATCTTCTGAAGGAAAAGCACAGCAATCAACCATTTTATTAAGAAATGATAGATTCTTGATAGTAGCATCGTCTCTCTGACTTCAAGGAGGTGTCAGTATCTATCCCAGTTCTGGAAAAGATCATGGCAAATATATACTTTACGTAGTGTCCTGGTTTGAGTTATAACAGAACTAAACTTGTTCAGTGATTCTAGTCTTCAGCTCAGCCTCTTCTAACTAACTGCACAGTCTGAAGTTAAGAGCATAGTTTTGTAGACAGTGCCTGCTTCAAGCAGTGATAATGCTAGATGTTTAACGTTACTACCAAGGACTGGTGTGCGGAAAGGCTACTGCTTATACTTGCTCCTATGGAGAGCAAGGTCACTGCTGGATCTTGTGTACCATGTTGGGGGGTGCAGAAAGTAAAAGGCTGCACCTGTGGGGATGAGCAGACAGGAGAGGTGACCGTAAACTGACCAATGAGCTATTCCATCCCATATACACTATATTCAGTATAAATTGATGTATCACAAGGGTCAAGTTCCGTTCTTCAACGGCTGGCATCCAAGGAAGACTCTGTCCATTTTGCCTTTGATCCTGATCCATGTGTTTCTGAATCCAGTTCCCAAATACAGCTCCTGACTCCAGTTGCCGTCTGCCACTGAATCCATTCTGGGATTTCCCCAGTGCCTGCTCCACAGCATCAGTGGTGGTGGTGATGTAATTGCCATCAGGGGGGTTGGATCCAATATTTCTTTTGTATATATTTTTATATATTTAGTTTTCTATTATTATTACTTTAATTAAATCTGGTTTAGTTTTCTTTTCTGATCCATCCGTGTCTCTCCCTTATTACTTTTCTTTTCCCCTTTGGGAGTGGAGAGGGGACAATAGAGAGCATCTGTCATTGATCTAACGTCCAACACAGCCCTAACCTGTGACACAGGAATATCTAAGATATCTGTGAATATCTAACTTTATGTGACAATTGAGACTGCAATCCACAGCTCTGTAAAGAGATTTGACCTATGCCTTCGAGTCACTAGTTTTGACATGTACAGGGACAGGTAAGGGAGAAAATATATGTCTGGCAGAATGTGAATGGGTGTACAGCTGTATAACCATTAAAATGCTCTGTTGCCAGAAGCCTTAGAAACTCCCTCTGCCTCCCCACTTACAGTAAAATCAGGCCTGAAGTAATAAAAGATATGAGCTTATAGATGCTCTGACCAGTTCTGACCCATCTTTTAAAACTTGGCCCTTAATCTCCTTCCTCCCAGATCCACTTAGATTTTCAGAAAAGCCTTTTAAATATAGAGCACTTGGAGCAAGTTTTCATACCTATCTTCTTCTCCACCTCCCCTTCCTGCACTAGTGTCTCTCCTTGCAAAGAGATGAAAAAGGTCAGGGTACTTAGTCCTCTCCTATGCCAGAGGCCACGCCAGCGAAACAAACAGTTTCATGCCATGTTCCCCAGCTGCAGGAGTCTAAAGGGCAGTCTGGCTCGCAGTCACTGTCTTGGCAGAAAAGAAGAACAATTCATCCTTACTGTGTGAGAGAGAAGGGAGCTCTGTTTAGCCCTGGTCTCAAGTTTAATGATCTCAGGCTTTAAAAAAGTAAGACTAATCTGGAAGCTTTCCAAGCAAACATTGTCTCAAGATTATTGCACCTCACTTGATATCTGTCATTCCCTACATCTTCGCCTGCACAGAAGTCCTGGTCTGGCACAAAAGAGCTCCTCTCTGTCTTAAAATGTCTGGTATAGCCCAAGAGAGAGAAAAATTACCTATCAATGCTATCTCACTACTTCAAAGGGAGAGAGACATTTCCAGAAATAGCAGAGGGTCAGTTTACCAATAATCCTAGTAATATAAGAAATCCCTATTTCATCCTGGTCAGTCGAGCTGTGTTTGTGATAACTGAACACTGGCAGAAGGGGACATTGGGGGTTTAGCTATATCCAAATGTGAATGACATTTTTAATCTAAATAGTATCAGAATGTATTAAGAAAGATTACAGAAGGGAACACAGAGAGTGGCAGTGTTAAAAAGTCAGGTGAAAAACTGAACTGAACCTTTCTTCATCTTGAAATTTGGAGATGACCTGGTTGTCAGTACAGTCTGTATTTGTCCACCACTGTCCAGGCAAGAACAACTGTAATTTCCGCTGACCCAATCCACTCTGTCAGCTCTTGCTCATCTTCACTCTCATTAGGCTAATGAGATGATTTCAAACTGATGATGGGGGTATGAGAAAGAGCTTTCCTTGGGTAGAGCCGGCGTTTGTACAAGCAACAGCTGCTGAGATCAGCCTTCAGACCTGGACCATTCAGCAGCAGTTCTGCAGAGCAGCAGAACTCCGCATACAGGGCTTTTTTTTTTTTTTTTTTTTTTCCTGAAACCGGGTTCCATGTGGGCAGCAGGGTGACCTCCCTCACCGAGCCGGCAGCTCTTGCGAGAGAGGCAGGTGAGGTGCGGTGGAGCCGCAGCCTCAGCGGGGTATTTGAACACCTCGGGTGGGATCTGGGATCACCGCGCACCCGTCCAGGTGCAGGAGGAAGGGGCCGTGGTGAGTCATCAGGCCATGTCTCGGGAGCCCGTACGTTTAGCCACTTGGGCAGGTCCACCTATGGCTGAAAGCTGTTGCCAGAAAAATAGGGTGACCCAGACAGAGGTCCCACACAAACAGGTAGGTGTCCAGGCCTCCGGCAGCAGGGAGTGCCGGAGCCTTGCACTTGCAATGAATGACTATTGAGACTATACCTGTTTTTACTGCGAGCAGATAAATGACCTGCTCAGCCTTGTGGCAGATCTGAAAGAGGAGGTTAAAAGGTTGAAGACTACTAGGGAATGTGAGAGAAGTTGGACTGGTGGAGTCAGACTCTGCCTTCCCTGAAACAGTCCCAACAGCCACACAGAAATCAGGACACTGAGGGCTCCCTA